>PVLD010007894.1:0-26342 GCA_004027595.1 Dinomys branickii | reverse complement strand
GCTATATCCCCGGCCTGCCTGGTGGTTTTGATAGGCTAAGAGACACTCCATTTTCTTTTGTAACTCCATATTAAGAGATGTCACTTAAGTTCACTTAAACTGTAGTTGAATCCACTCTTCCCCCATTCCTTTGGTTAGATATAAACCCACTAAAAAGGGAATAGAGTCATAAAATGGGAACAGAACAAACAAGACAAATTGGGAAGTAGGCTAAATGTTAAATTATAGTGGCAATCTGAAATCCAGCTGACTGACACCTTCTCGGAATCATAAACCTTGTGACTATTATGTGACATTCTTGTGCAGTTCCCAAAAATGAGGTAATGTTTACTATGGAAACCTAAAATGCACTAAACTGAAGGTGAGACCCAGATTGGGGGCAGACACCTTCCCTGTCTCCTAGTCAGAGAATGTCCATTAGCCAGCTGTTTAATAAAGCTTTGTTTGTTCCTGCATTTTCAGTCTCTTGTGTGTGCCTGTCTCATTGAACTGGCTTGCTGTATCATTGGGAGGTCCCTCTTACAGGGGTTTGTCAATGGCTGCAAAGTTGGGTATCCAGAGGCAACAGTATCTGACTGCCCAAAAATTTCTTCATATCTTTTCTCATCATGGACCCCTTCAAGTCTCAAATGACCTGGACATGAGAGGTTGATAGTGAGTGGGTTCTTCCCTTTAACACAAATCCTAGAAACTTTACAGCCTGCAGGCATATTTTGGCCTTCTTCCTCAAACCTGGTAGGTACCATTTGTCCTGCAACAAGTTTAACAGTTTCTTTGTTCCCATTTGACATGATTTTTAACTCTGCTGCTACCAAGAGATCCTCAAATAAATCAGATCCACATGTCAAAACAGTGTATTGTCTCACTAGGGTAAAATCTGAAAGAGTAAGTAAAATCTAAAAGGTTCAATAGATCTTGTGAAAGGGGAAGAAATTGCTCAAAAGGAAAGAACAACTGGGATGAGGGAAAAGAGAAAAGAAAGAAAAAAGGGAAAAAACATGTATATATGTATACACAAGATAACTAAGATAGTTGTACTACTGATTTCTATTACTTTATTGAAAGAAACAGTTAATGTTTAATTGTTTGATCAATCCTATATGCCTATATTTATTTGTCTGAGTAACCAATTTTAAGATAACAATATGTAATACCATAACCATTGTTAATTTCCTATCACCTTGTCTGAAATTTTGTGTTGCTTTTATTGTTTTTGTGTTGTTTTATTTATGTCTGTGTGTTTGTTAATAAGTTTTTGTTCTTTTATCTTTAAAATAAAAAAGATGTCCTTGACATACTTCAGAAGAGTTATTTCAGGATTTTCTTCACTAAAAGGCACTAAATCCTTTGATAGAGCTTCCTTCAATATGGCTGGGAAATACTTAAATCCCTGTGGTAATCTTGTCCGGGTTAATTGACATTTCTGGATCCTCCCATTCAAAAGCAAACAATTCTTGTGGTGCAACAGGGAAAGGAATACAAAGTAAGGCATTTGCCAAATCTAATCCAGTACACCAGTTTCGAGTAGGTGGAGGTGGACTAAGCAAGGTGTAGGAGTTAGGTACAGTAGGGTGGAGAGTTACAACCAGGGCATTCACTGCTCGCAGGTCCTGAATGGAGCGATACTCACTGGTCCCAGGCTTGAGAACCAGCAGGAAAAGTGCATTCCAGGGAGAATGACATTCTTTCAATATGCCAGCTTCAAATAGCTTCTGAATGTGGGGCTTAATTCTTCTTCTAGCTTCCAAAGTCATTAGGTACTGTCTCAAGCACACTGGTTTGCATGCCCCGATAACTCCACTATCACTGGGGCCACACGAATTGAAAGTCAAGAAGATTGTCCTCTGCCAAGACCTTTGGAATCTTGAGTCCAAACAGGGAGAGCAGGTTGCTCAGGCTGCTCCATAATACAAGAATTGAGGAGGTGATATTCCTCATGCATAGGCAAAGTAAGTCAAAGTATGGGTTTCTAGGGAGGGGTCTCTTCCCATGGTTAATACAGTTCCCTGGGGAGAAAAGGAAATTTGAGCCTTAGCTTGTGAGGAATATCTCAGCCCAGGAGGGAGAAAGGGCAATCAGGCATGAGCAAAAAGTAATGACAGATCACATGTCACCCAAGCTGACTTGGTGTGACTCGCAAAAATATGCTCAAGTTTGGCCAGTCACCACTGGATGTATGCTTTCCAACCTTGCAGCAGGGCCACTGGCTGGGTCACTACTGACAGACCTGCACCAGTGTCTATTAAACATCTAACAGGTTCTCCTCCCCTGATTTTGCAGTTAACATGGATTCACTGGGGCTGAGGGACAGGGACCCACAACTGTCAATCTGATATTTCCTACTGCACCACAAACCCTTTTACTCGCTCTTCTCTTTGTCTAGCAGCTTCAGACACTCTCACTTGAAGCATGCCTTCTTACAATAGGCACATTGGTTCAGATATAGAAGAATGTGATACCCTTCTCTTTGTTTACCATTTTCCCTACTACCCTAGTTGTGGCTCTTTCCTGTAAGCTGCTAACATCGCTTTCCTCCGCTCCTGTTTAACTTTCTGTTCTGCATCCTCTCTGTTACGGTTCACACTGTGGGCTACCGCTGTCAGCTGGCTAATGCTCATGGCAAATCAAGCCCCAAAGAAGGCCATTCTAGCTCACACAAAGTGCAGTTTCCCTGTTTTCATCCTCACCCCATAGTGCCCAGCTTTTAAATTATCAAAGTTCTTGATCATGCTGTGCAGCATGGTTGGCTTGCTGCCAGTTGCACCCACAGCAATTGATGAAAGGTTTCATGTGCTCCCCTCACAACACAAGCAAGCAAACAAGGCTAGCAAAGTTCAAAAAATGTAGTGGTTGTAGTGATGTGGGACATTCAGGCTGGATCTGGGTCTCTCAGCCTGAAGATGAGTGACACAGAGCAGCAGAAAGGGAAGGAACAGGACCACCACCAGACTTCAAATCCAAAGAACAGCCTCAGGTACAATAATCTGTGAGAGTTGGTGCATTTGGGGGGAAACACAGAGCAGACAAACAAACAAAGCAAATCAACCCCAGGAATTAAGAATTGCCTCCAACCATCAATTTAAAAAGGTTTAGACACCAGAACTTACCAAATCTGAAACACACCAAAAACTAATTCCAAACCCAGAGACAAACTCTGGAAGATGCAAAAGCAAAAATTCTGCTCAAATTCCCAGCGATGCTGAGATTAAGTGGCTACCACGTCTGGATCCTGGGCCCATCAATCTGGAAAATCAAAGACAAACAATAGAATTTGATTTTGACTCTTATCTAGGCTGGAGAGTGGGGCTTAGTCATTCCTTTTTTGCAGCCCCAGCATCCTAGCATGCAGTCCGCATGTGGCCAGCTGAAATCAGCCAGGGTGCTTTGACACCCAAAGAGTGGCTGGCAAAGCGAGGAGGTGCAGAGCCTCCTGAAATGAGGGTGCTTTTCTCATGAGGCTGATTAGAAAGGTTGCTGCAGAGTGGGCATGCTGTTTTAGTGGCTGTTGTAACTTTTCATCCTCACACTGGGTTTGACAACACCTCCCAACCGTCACTGCCTCTTTTCCAGGCTGTGCCTTCTCCACTCCGGCTTTGGCCCAGCTCTTTGAACTCTGCTCTCCCCTGGCCAAGTCGTGAGGCTCCCACGAGCATGGGCCTCCAAAGCTGAAGCTGAAGTACCAGAATGAGGGAGCGGGCCGAGGGTGTGTATGGAGTGGTGACTCCCTCCTTCTCCATCTCTTCTTCCTCTAACTGCGCCATGGTGGCCCTCCAAGTTTTTCCTCCAGGAGAGGTCTTGTTTGCTCTTTCTGAGGGCCTCAATTCTCATTTCAGATCCTTCCTGGGTCCAGGGGACCCACTTCTCTCCTTCTTGTCTTTCTCATGTTGCTATATTCCATTGTCTGGGTGGCGATCCTCCGGGAGGATCTTTCTCTGCTGTTTAGCTGGTCGCCATCTTCCTGAAAGTTACATTGAACTCATCTATTTTTTCATTCCTTCTAAAACTTTTCATGGATTTCTGCTGTTATCGTTTTCTTTTTCATTTGTAACCCCTTGGTCTATCTTGGGAGGTCGGGGGGGGCACTTAGGGGATCTTTTATTTCCTTGTTTGCCCATTCTCCTACTTGTGTCTGTATTTATTTCCCACTCTCCTACTTGTATCTGTATTTCTATCTATCTATCTATCTATCTCTTTTTAAAATTATATGTGTCCCCTTCTTTTTTCTCCTCCTTTTTGGGGAGAAGTGAGGAGAGTATGTGGTTATATGGAGGTTTTTAGTAGTGTTTGTTCCTCATGAATAATTCTAATTTTTGTATGTTCAGTTATCTTACTTACTCCTTCTGTGATTTACTTCAGTGGGTTTTGATTCTGTACCTGTGTTTTACCACAAGACTTGGTTCAATTTATAACAGCACCCATACACTCAATTTTCAACATTTCTACATGATACTCCTTGCAGTTCCTCTTCTCCTCTGTCTGTTCTCCAGATGAGGTAGAGAGCCTCGACACCTGTTATGGTTTGTGCCTGGATGTCACCCTAAAGCCACATGCAGTCATGGGGTGGGCTTTTAGAGTTTGTGATTGATCCATGGTCCAATGCTGGGATTATAGATATGAACGCTACACCAGCCCTGGGTTGGGTAGTTTGCACACAGTGTAAGAGAGGAAATGAGGCTGTTTGCTGCTAATCCTCCCTTCTGCTCTTGTTGCTTTTGTTATCTCCCCCCACTATGAACTGTTGCCCCTCCTGCCTTGGAGCCAGTGGAGTATGGACTGAGACTACCACACACTGTGAGCTAAATAAACCTCCCCTTACTTAACTTTGGGCATTGGTATTCTGTCTCAGAAATGAGAGAAAAGTAACCAAGACAACATCTATTAAATCAGAGGCAATGAAAGCATAAATATCCTAGAGTAACCAGCTAATATACACATGAAACCATGAAAGAATATAACCCAACATTACTCAATAATTCCAGAAACATGTAAGAACATAAACCAGTAAGATCACTGATGGAAACATGGATTACATAGAGCCACTGAATATGTGATTGCCAAGTAGCTTCTTTACCATATAGTCTAAGTGGTCACACCCCAATTACAGCTATAATCCTTCCACTGCAAAGCTGGAATTAAATCAGACCCAGGACCTCTTTCTGCCAAGTTGCAGGCTTTTTGGGGGTTTGACCCAGCCAAAGCTTTTGGATTAGGAACTGCTGTCTCTCTCCCTGGGTGTGATGGTGAATTTGGCAGACAAGGTCACTGACCTTAAATTGTCCACTGAGGCAGGATTATTCCTATGTAATCAATTTAACTAAAGCAGGAGCAGGCTAATCCATTTCAGTGGCGTCTATCAGGTTTAGTGGAGAAATAACACATTGTAAGCCTCTGTTCTGAGTCTCCTTTTAGCAGTGAGAATAGAGTACAAATGTGAGTCTCCAGTGATGGATAATTCAGGTGGAATATGGTGCTTGATCACAGTTCCTGGGTCTGTGATTATCAGTCTCTGCCTTTCAGCAGGACTCACACCGATATGCTTTCCAACTGCTGATAGTCCCTAGTGACTATCTCTCCCACAACAGCTCTGGGATGTTGGTAGTATGTAGCTGCCAGGGGGCTGCTCTGGGATTGAAGGTCAAACTCCGGACACTTTCTCACAGTGTCTTCCAAGCCTACACCTGCACTGTGGAACTATGTCCTGGGATGTTTGCAATGCAGAGACTCACCACCTGTTGCCACTGGAAGGTCACTCAACAACTCACGTTCTTCCCATTGTCTCCAACTCCAGACTTCACACAACTTGTCCTGGAGAAGCTGAGTGCCTGCAACTCGCTGCTCCCCCATATTGTCTTCTCTCTGTTCCTTGCTGATGTTCTCCGAGTCTCTGATATGGACCTTCCTCTGCTCAGCCATGTTGGATCTTCCAGACAATTCCTTCTCAGTGGCTCTTTCCTTACCTTCTTGATGTGACTCTTCCTCTAGTAAGCTGCGCTGAATCTCCTATTCCAGGCCTTGGGCCAAGTCATGGAATCCACTGTTGCATAGTTGGTCAGAGATCAGCCTGCAGGCCTGAGCATTCAACTGGGGTCCTGGGTCTGAGCATTCTTCTGGGCTGTATGTCCTTATTTTCTGTGTCCTTATCTAGTTTTGGTATCAGGGTGATGTCATCCTTTTACAATGAATTTGGAAGCGCTACTTTTCTTACTATTTCATAGAATAGTTTGAGAAGCATTGAGGTTAATTATTCTTTAAAGGTTTGGTAAAATTCTGCTTTTACCACATCTGGTCCCGGGGCTTTTTTTTTTATTGGCAATATTTTTGTTGCTCTATCAATCTCATTGGTTGTGTTTACTTTTTTTTATATTATCTTGGTTAGGTCCTGGTAAGTTGTATATGTCCAGAAATTTATCCATTTTTTTAGATTCTGCAGTTTATTATTATTATTCGTTTTAAAGTGGAAAAAATAGCAAAATAACAACAAAGCAAAAACAAAACAATAAACACAATACAAAATTTCAAAACAAGATGATAGGAAATTAACAAAGGTTGTACTATGTATTGTTATCTTCAATGAAGTTGCTCAGATTAGTAGATGTAAGAATGCAAGGTTGATCAAACAATTAGAGAGAATAAAAGTAATTAAAAGATAGAAATGATACAGAGCTTCACTATACAGTAGGAGTTCCACAATGGTTGCTATGTTGCATATTTTTGTCTTCAAATTAGTTGTTCAGATTACCAGATATAAGCATGCAAAACTTAGTAAAAAATTTTTAAGCATTAACTGTTCCTTTTAATAGACCAATAGACACCAGCAGCACAATTACCTCAGTTACCCTTTTATATACATACATATGCCCCAGTCTTTTTTCTTTTCTCCTTTCTCTCATCCCAGTTGTTCTTCCCTTTGAGCAATTTCTTTCACTTTTACAATATCTATTGTACTTTTTGGTTTTTATTTACTTTTTAGGTTCTTACACTAGAGAGACAATAGAACGTTTAGCCATGTGGGTCTGATTTATTTCGCTTATGAGTACGGTCTCTAGTTGCATCCATTTACCTATAAAAACCTTGGGTTTATCTTTTTTTATAGGTAATACTCCATTGTATAAAAAACCACATTTTTTCCATCAGTTGCTCAGTTGATGGGCATTTGGGTTGTTCCCAAGATTTAGCTGTTACAAATTGCACTGCTTAATATAAGCATGGGTGCAAATATACCATTGTGGTATGTTGTTTTCAGTTTTTCTGGAAAAATACCCAGAAGAGGAATAGCTGGGTTAAATGGGGCCTCTAATCCTAGTTTTGTGAGAAATCTCCACAGTGGTTTCACCAGTCTACGCTCCCACCAACAGTGAAGAAGAGTTCCTTTTTCTCCACAGTCCCTTTGTTATTGGTTGATTTCTTGATGACAGCCGTTCTTTCTGGAGTGAGGTGGAATCTCAGTATTGTTTTAATTTGCACTTCTCAAATGACTAATGAGGCTGAACATTTTTTAATTAATGCATACCACACATCTGAGCATTTTTTCTTCCAAAGAAATGTACAACAAGTTGTACTGCCTGAAGTTCTGTCTATGGTGAAGATATTCTTTCATCATTATTGTTCAGGAATGTCTGGAAATGGGTATACTTTCCAGCTGTCCACTTTCAAATAATACCTGCATAACATGTAAAAATACCTATAAATCAGTATTTAGTTTTCTTTTCCTTTGTCAGATGATCTTAATGTGTAACACATGAGCTCATAAGTGGATGCTTGGTGACAGAAGACAGTGCAGTAGGAGGAGAAGTCATGGTCATGTGGGCCTCTTATTCATTTAGCTTAGTTGTACCTTCAGGACCTCCATGGGCCTCACATGTTCCACTTCTCTCTGAAGATGGACTGTCGCTTGGCACATTGACCTTGACAGCTCAGTGAGTCGTGCAGCACCTAGTGCTTGATGATCAGTTCGGATTGTACAGTAACACGGCATCGCTCCATTCAACCACTTTATTCACTAAGATTCAGTGGCAAGTGTCACTGTGTGTTTCACCTTTAGGGTCCTTTTTTTTAAACAAAAAGAGGGATAAGAAGATTCAACAGAAGAGGACATACAGTGAACTCAAGAGCAGAATGCAGGAGCTCAAAGAAATGAGGCACAGTGTAGTTGGGAACTGGGGATCTATGATACACTTTGGGAGGTGGAACTCTGGAGCTGGGTAATCACATGTTGTCTTCAGTTAAGATGGTGGGAGCGGATGGCCCACCATGAGTGAGCTCGTCCTGTGGGAAGCACCGTAAGAGTGGTCAGTTCATGGGTGAAAGAGCACCATTTGCAAGCAAAAGGGGTTGGACAGACCCACTTGTAGCGGAAAGGGAGGTACCCTGGTTTATCCTGTTGGGAGAAGAAAAAAGTGAACAAACAGGGCTTATGTCTGAAGCTGCAGTTTTTCTTTAAAATACAATTTTAAAGTTTTTGGTTTTCTTGTGTCCTTCCTACCTATCTTTATTTCTTTTATCCTACTTCACTCTCTGCCTCCCCCTGAGACTTCAGTCTCTTATTTTTAAGGGGCTGCAGAAGGCCAGTGGCCCAGCTTCAGTAACTGCCTAAGGCTGGGGAGGGCCATTGATCCAGCCTAGCCAGGTACAAGAAGTCTCCCCTTGACTGACCTAAAGGAGACATAGGAATATCAGGTTCTGTCTTTGAAGGGCCATCACCTTTCAACAGTCTGAAAAAGAGGGCAAGGACATGTGAGACATTAGCCCATAAAAACAATGAATCATTCAACAGACAAGAATTCCAATATCTAGTATTCTAGTTAGAAAATGACGACTTTCTCCCACAAGTTTGTTCTGGGGAATCAGGATTCCAGGCAGTCATTAAGGCTTATGGCAGAGTCTGACAAAGGATATATCTGCTCAGGGTCCAAGCTTTGCAAAATAGGCATACTTTCTCCTTTTTTTCATTTTTTATTTCTCCAAAGCTATAAGCCTATTCATTGGTGCCACTCATTTACAATGGATCTGCTCCACTCAGTCATCCACAGGCGCACCCAAAACTGTGTTACCAATTTGCTAAGCATTTTTGTTTTTAAGACAGGGTCTTGCTATGGAGTCCAGGAGGGCCTTGAACTCACTGTGTAGCACAGGCTAGCCTAAACTCTTGGCAATTATCCTGACTCAGCCTCTTCAGTGCTGGAATTATGGGTGTGCACCACCATGGCTGACTTCTAGGAATTTCTTAGTCCATTCAAGTTGGCATACAGTTATTAATGGCCACACAGAAAAAACAAGGTGTCATCAGATTGGCTGGTGCTAAGTTCCTTGATCCTTTTCCCCATTCTGCCTGTGGACTGTTTTTCAATTTATTAGTCATTTGACTGTTGGAAACAATCAGTTTTTAAAAATATTTTTCAATTTGTAGGAAAGCTTTCACTTAAAAATGACAAGATATCACCTCAGTTATTTAATTTAAATTCTATTGTTTTAGAGATGGGGTGGAGATTAAAAGATGAGTTCCTGGGACAATTGGAATCTAGGTTGTACTTTGAAGGAGGAGATTGGAAATTCCTTGTTAAACTAGGTAGGACTTTTTGCATCATTGGTGTTAGACCACTCTGCCCCCATTTCCAGTGTTGACGAGGGTGAATTTGGAACTTAGAATTGATATTGAGGGTGGATACTGGTCAGTAGTCATATGGTCACCGTATGGTCTTTGTGACCAGGAAGACTCATGTATAACATTTAACGACAATAAGAACAAGGAGATAGGATATGGTATATGTTTGTCACTGTTTTCTCTGAAGTCAGTACAAATTGGAAGTTTTTACTTTTCTATGTTGTCCAGTGAGAAAGGTATTGCTAGAGAGGTGATAAAAATACATGCCTGTGAGAATGTTCTGAATTACCTGATGAGCTGAGAATTGCCTTCTGTACTTCTGGATATATTTAGCACCATCAGGCAAATGAGGAAGACTTACCAAGGAAAAGGTATGCTTTCTGGAGAGAAATGTACTGAAACCTGGTACAGTCCATCTGATGTTATTAGTGATGAGTAGTTGTTAGGTTTCCCTTTGTGTTCTTATTTGCATATTTTTTGGTTTATTTATTTATGTCTGTGGTCATGATGATACAGGAAAATAAAACTCCCAACCTGAACGATATCTGAGATGAGTTCGTGTTTTCTAAAACTGAAGAATGAATTTTAGTAACAACAGAGGTTAAAAGCAGAATATATTTATTGAGAGAAATCTTCTGTCCAAGAGAGGGACAGAAGAGGGGCCCAAGTGGGTTATCCCCTGACTCTGTCTTTTCTAGGGACTTTTATAGGGAAAAACCATAAGGTAAGGTGGGTCCAAGGTAGGGGAGATGGACAAAACTATGGTCAGCCAATGAGACTACAGGTATAATTGTCCAGGTAAGACTGAGTAAACTGGGATCAAATGGGAAAGCGAGCCATGTAGCAAGCCGGCTTGAATGCAGAGTGGGGCTTTTCCCATAAGGGGTCAGGTCAAGGACTTCCTGGCTTTCTGAAGGTGGTCGTTACTTATTTATCAGTTCCTGACATTTACTCCTAGGGGGTGTGTGGCTGCATTTGCTTAGCCACAAATGAGGTCTGGCCCACAGGTATCTTATCTTTTATGTTGGCTCCTTCCAGGGCCCGACCCTGTCTGACTGCCTACAATATTTCTATCTAACTCAGCTGCCTATGACAATGAAGAATAAGAGAGTGTGGAGTGTGTAGATAAAACTACTTTGTGCTCTGCTAAATGTCTGTGTTATGGCTGATTCTCAGATGGGCGCTGTGTTTTCTACAAGAGACAGGATGTGAATGTGAAGTCATGGGAGACAAAATCAAGGGCGTTTTAATTTGCCTCAGTGCTGTTTCCGTTCTTCCACTGTTGCCTCCCTGCATTTTCAGGCCATTCCCCACAAGCCTGTGGGTGTGGCTCTGCTAGCAACTTTCTCCCCAGCTCTGCACTGACAGAACGCTCTGAAGAGCTCTGATACACTGGTTATGTTTTCTGTTTGTTTCTTTGAATATTATATTTAGTTTGGAAATAGAACTTATGGACCACCACATGAGTCTTTATTCAGTTTTCCCAGATGAAGAGAGTACATTACTTTTTCATCAAGTCCTGAAAGACATAGTTTATGTTAGGAATGGGACAAGTATAACGGAAGGCATATTTTGATTTTGAGGTATACCGATCTGTGCATGAAATGACTCTTTGAGAAAGGTAAGCATTGAGAGAGACATCTATTTGTACTGTAAAATAGTCTTGTCCTACATTTTATGAAGAATAACACTAACTCTTCCAATTAAACTAGTTAAACATTGAATTTTCTTTCCCATGCCTTACAAATCACTGATGATGCTGAACCATGAGGTGTAGTCCTAGGTTTGGGGATGAGATGTCATTAATAATGAACTTGGAAAAAGTGTTCAACATCTCTGGTCACTAGAGAAATGCAAATAAATAACACCAAGATTTCATGCAGTACAAGAAAGAATTGCCATCATTAGCAAATAAAACTGGCAAATGCTGGCAAGGTTGTGGTGAAAAAGGAACTCTTACATATTGTCGGCAGGAATGTAAACTAGTACAACAATTTTAGAAGTCAGCATGGAGATTTCTTAAAGAACTAAAATTAACAATTCCCTATGACCCAGTTATTTCTCTTCTAGGTATCTTCCCCAAAGAGCTTAAGACATCATACTACAGTGATGTATACATACCAATGTTTATAGCAGCCCAATTCATAATAGCTAAATCCTGAAATCAACCTGTATACCTGTTGGGGGCCACTATGAAGTGGCTCTGAGCAGGATTTAATATTAAGAAACTGGTTTTTCATATTTACTTGGGAGTTGTCTGAAGCTTAGGCACCTTGTCTGCAGATGGGCAGCTGATTCATAGTAAATGAACCTTTATGAGTCACTGGTCACTGCTAAGGCCTGTATTGGCCTGTGACGCCTCAAGGACAAGGTGACTGCAGCTGAGGACGTCTGGCTCTTACCCCTATTAACTTCAAGGAGCTATGGCTGCAGGCATCTCACCCCTGCTGTGAAGGCTTTTCTGGAGATAACATAGTTCTCCTAAATTAGCATAATATTACTTGGAAGAGTCCTTGAAAGGATTCCCGAGTCCTGCCCAGATTCCTGCATTTTCTTCAGTATTCTCCCTCCCTTCTTTGTAAACCTAATAAATATGGGCGACTGAGAAAAGTCTTTGGCTAATTCAGAGAATATAGAAGGTGGAAGAGAATTAGTCCCTCCTGGAGCCATGAAATTGTATTCCATTGTCTCATTTTTTATTTATGCCTCTTCCATCCACTCACTTAGGAGATTGTGGGCCTGATCAGCCTGCAATTATTTAGGGTTATTTAACCCGGTTTTTGATATATGCCTATAAACAGACAATTGGATAAAGAAAATGTAGTGTTTATACATAATGGAATCCTACTCTGATATAAAGGAGGACAAATTTGACATTTGTAGGAAAATGTATTCACTTGGAAAATATAATTTTAAGTGAAATTAACCAGACACATCAGCTTAAATATGATATAGTATCCTCATCTGAGTAAGGCAAAGGAAAAATAAGGAGAATAAGGAAGAATGGAAAGAAGGAAACAAGGGAAGGGGTCTTTTGAAATGGGAATGAGACCAAGAACTCAAGGATAAGGAGTGAGAGGAAGAAAAGGGGAAAGAAGTAGAATAAAGATTTGTCAAGCCAAGAACCTAATAACCTCAATGGATATGAAAATTATACTCATAAGCATGAGCTAAGATTAATAATATCAATATGAATGAAAATGGGGAAAGGAAGTTAGAGGAGGAGGGAGGGGGAAATGAGGGAAGGGGATTAAAAAATGAAGAAATTGTATTATGTACAGGTACTCACTCCCCAAGATGATTGTAAGCTGTACACACTGTAAACATGTACTAATATAAAAGTCTGAAAAATGAATTTTTAGGAAAAACTGAAGGATGTTATCCTTCCTTCAGTTTGGCATAGCCTGATTTAGCTTTCAATATTTTAGCTGCTAAATGATTGCTAGAGATGTCCTCTCTTCCACTGTTCCAAAATAGTGTATTATATCCTTCAGCGTTTCAAGAAATATTTGAGCAAACAATATGATATTCTTTTTTACAGCAGATATTCTTGGGAAGCAGTTAACTGAGGTAATTCTGAGATCATGGCAAATAAAAGACAAGAATAAAAGTAAGTGGCTGTTGTGGTATTCTAAGTTACGGTGAGGAAATCAGAAGCAGGTTAGCTTACATGACCCGAGCATCTTACTCTTATAAAGATGCCAGTGACGCTGGTGATTGGAGAAGGTAGTTCTATGTTAAGCTTTAGAAGAATTTCGTGGTTTAAATGAGCTTCTTTAGTAAGCTCCACTTTGAGACTGCTTGCACGTCTAATACACCCATCATTATTAATAATTTGAGACCCTTTCCATGATGTCAGTTCTTGGGGACCCCAATAGTGGGTTCCCAATCTCCTGCCAAGAGTTATGGCATGATGGGGGCAAGAAAGAAAGAGATAAAATAGGAGGGTGGGCAGGGGTCTGGGATGACCAGATGTTCTGAGGAAACAAAAGCCCACGAACCTGGGTATTCATTCTTTACATCTGAGTCGGAGAATGAGTGGAGGGCAGTGGGTGTTTCCGGGAGCAGCGGTGGTGACTACAGTGGGCTAGTAAGAAGAACAAAGAATTCTTTCGAGGACAACCAGGATAAGACAGGGTGACAATGAGGAAACTAGTTTTCCCAGGTGCCTTATCCTCTTCAGCAGGTCTTAACTTGCCCAGTGAGCTCCACAGCTTCCAGCTGTGACGAGAAAAGAGCAGGGACTTTCCCCATTCCAATCTGGCTCAAGGGCAGGACAAGGACTAGCTTTAGACATCCCCTAGACTCATGGCCCCAACAATTAACCACATTTGGAAAATCAATTTGTTAGTGAAATTGTTTACTTTATTAGATGAGTAGATTTTTATTGAGGTGGTGGTGGACAAGGTGTTGGTAGTACATGCAAAGATTATGAAAACACAAGAATGCATTCTCATAGAATTGCTGCTGGCTTCACTACTTTGACCTACCTGCCAATGAGACGGTTTCTTGGTCTAAATAAGACCTACTATGATGAGTGTGTAGTGAAGTTAGCAGGAAATGTGAGGGTGTACTGTTTGATTAGCAAACAAAGAAAAGAAGTAAATCAAGAATAGTTGGAAAATGAATTCTTTCCAGTGAATAAGTATTGACATGAATCACTCTAATTACAGCTCATAAATTAGTATGTAAGTTGTTCTAGAAGAGAAAGAAACCTTCAAAACACTCTATTAAAGAATATTGAACATCAAATCAGTGAAGAGGATGGGCCTCAGTTTCATCCATTGTCCCCCTTGACCTACAAACCCAAAGAAAGGTGATTAAATTGCACCTTGACTCTCTCTCCTCACTTTTGTTGCAAAGGACTGAGAAGCACAGAGGCAGCATGAGCTACATGGTTTGCAAGGCCCAGAGCAATATGATTCTTCTACTAGATGTGTAAAGTTCTGTGAGATAAGCGTACACCCTCTTTCTGCTTCTTATCTGTGTTTCCTTTTTAAATTGGGAGCCTGATCAGTGGGAGCTCCGTATCAGACTTGTATGTCAGCACACACGACTTCCAGAGTTCATTCTGTGGGCAGGGTTTTGGAAGGCTGGGTGGACATGGAAGGTGTTGGCTTCTCAGAGACAAATCTCTAAGTGGGTGGGAGGAAAACAGTTCTTCTACCTAGGTGGCTTCTTGTGAAACAGACTGCTCAAGTAGTAAGCAGCTCCTTCCAGGGTTCTTAGGTGCTTAGTGGCACATTGTCAGTGCTCAGAGAATGGGGGAATTGAACGCAGATACAAATGGGGTAAGCTTTTAACACTGTACCATGATTTCTTACTGGTGTTATGTGTGTGTGTGTGTGTGTGTGTTTATATGTGCAGAACTCAATGTAAGATGATATCTAATTTTAGCTTCTTTTTTCTTTCTTTTGTGGTAATGTGGCTCAAACCAAAGGGTCCTATGACACTGAACTTTATCCTCTTCCCTTTTAATTTTGAGGGAGGGTCTTGCTAAGTTGCCCAGGGTGGGCTGACTTGCAATCCTACAGCCTCAGCCTCCCAATTAGCTGTAATTATAGGCTTACCTAGTCTTTATTGCAGAAATTGCAAACAAAGCCTCAGATTTATCTGCCTCATTCTTTTTTTTTTTTTTTTTTTTTTTTTTGCGGTACTGGGGATCGAACTCAGGACCCTGCGCTTGCTAGGCAAGCGCTTATTCCACTGAGCTATATCCCCAGCCCAATCTGCCTCATTCTTATCCCTGCTGTTTCAGTTCTGTGATGCTTGATCTCTGTTGATCTCCTGCAAGGTGAATGACTAAATATTGATTGAGATGAAACCCTCAAGGGTGTGTATCATTTATCTTTGAGTTTGATAATACAGAAAAAGCAAGAACTTTTGATTCCTAGAGATCTAGACTGAGTCCTGATATCATTACGTAGTTGTATTACTGTGTGTGTAACTTTTTAAAACTTCGGGGTACTTCTTTGTAAGTGAGGTGCCGGATCAGCTTTACATGGGGTTTGTGAGACAGTGTTAGCAGGAGAGCCCAGCACAGAGCCTGTTGCTTGGCACAAGGACAGTAAAGGCTGGTGATCTTGAGTTTGTCAGCTGTTCTTTTAGCCTCCTTCCTTACCATGGAGTCACAGCCTGGCATTCTTGGCTCCTGAAGTCACAATAGTCTTCCCAGCCCATGTATTGTGAGACGTAGCTGTTTGAGCCAAAGCTAAAACTAGCCTAATTCTAAGAATTGTGTGGAGTTAACTTCATTTTATGTTAGTATCTAGCATTGTAGCTACAGAGGCAGGATACATATTGAAATATGGGTCTTTACTGCTGAATTTATTTCCGTTCTTGTCTGTGACCTTCCCTTGCTGGTCCAGCAGCTAAAGCCTAACGCCTGCCCCCACGTTAAGTATCTATCCTTTTCTCTCCCTATCTATCCATCCTTCTGTCCAACATTTATATGCCCAAACAGGTGTATGAAAAAATGTGTACTATAAGGAAAATAGTAAGGAAAAGTGGAGATGTTACTGAGACAATTTAAAATATGGAAAACAAACAGCTTTCATGGCCAAAGTAATCTTTGATCATAGCCTTAGAGAAAATAAAAGCAAAGAGCATTTCAAGTGAGAGAAGCACTAAGGGCAGAGACTCAAATGTGGAGGTGAGCCTTGTATGTTCAAGGAAAGTCAGTGCGTCTTTCCACAAAGCATCTTAGGAGAAGAGGCTGGGAACTGATGGGACTAACTTGCTATAGCTATACATCTTTCGGGAGGGTGTGGGCCTGGCTTACATTAAAACACTCCTGTATTAAGTATCACAAATGCTCCTGTATTAAAAATATTTAGAGCACAGCAGAGGCAGAAATGGTACAATTCGGAGTCCTTTATACGTGAATTCAGCCTGGACCAGATTGGTATCAGTAGAGGTTATTAGAAGTTACTTTATCCTGCGCATATTTCAGGAGAACCAACTAAATTTTCTGTTGTGTTCGGTGTGGGAAGTGAGAGAAAGGGAAATCAAGGATCTCTACAGTTTTGGGGTGATCAGAAAGCTGAAATTGTCATTAAGTGTGGAAGACTATCACAGAGAACAGCTATTAGGGGACTTTTAAAACTATGCTGCGGGCAGTTCTGAGCTTGAGCTGCATGATAGATATTTGAGAGCAAAAGCCCAATGGGACTGCTTGTGGTGGTGCATGCCTGTAATCACAGCACTCAGGAGGATGAGGCAGTACTGGTGTAAGTTCAAGGCCGGCTTGGGGTACATACTGAGTTTAAGACCAGCCCGAATTACACAGCGAGACCTGTCTCAAAAAGTAAAACAAAAACCAACAAAAACTCCCCAAACCAACAAAAGTTCAGTGGGCTGAGAACTAAGGGGTCTGTACGGTTCTCAGGAAGACTTCAGTAGTGTGAACATTTTGGGATATTGAAAGAACAGAATTTCAAGTTGTAAAGTACAATGATCCCTCCCCATGGAGAGCAGATAAAAAAGAGGATTTTTAAAAAAAATGGATCACTAGTGTATCTCAGCTTTGTAAAACCAGGAAGTTAGGGGGATACAAAAACAAGGAAGATCCACCGAACCAGAAAAACAGGGGGAGAGTGTTTTTTAATAGAGGATGCACTGATCAGCTCTGTGAAATTTAGCTAGTGGCTTCAGGGAGAAAAGACAGAACTTGCCATTGAATTTGTTGGTCTTGGCAAGACAGTCGGGGCCTGTGGGAGAGGCGAAGAGCAGAAGGAGCTGCGGCGAGGGAAAGCACAGCTTGTCCTACCCACTCTGGAAGATCTGCAGCCTTCATTTTCCCGTTTCTTATTCACCTTTCTTTTACGCTGCCAGCTGTATTTATCTTGTAAGCAATTTTCATTTCTTTGGCAATGGGTTCACAAGCAGGAAAGACAGGATGCACCAGGAATTTTAATTTCTTTTGCAATGAGTTCACAAGCAAGAAAGACGAGATGCTCTGGCAGATGGGTTTGTTCCCAGACACACCTCTGACTTCCCTCTTGTGGGGACTGAAATGTAGCCACCAGCCTGGCCCTGAGCTTGGCTGTGCTCCCAGGCACAGCCGCGCCCGTCTGCCTGGAAGGGAGACACAGGCCCCGCCAGGAGGCTGCCCGTCAGCCCTCATTGCTGGGGGCGGGCAGGGGTTTGTTCTCATCTCCTCTGGCGAGGCCCGTGCATACCTGTGTTTTAGCACCTGTCTTGTTACAGACCCAGAGGAAGGAAAATAAAAGTCTTGAAGTTAAAATAAACTAAATAGATTTCAGGAGGAGACAGTGGAGTGAGCACAATGATTAAAAAGACAGAAGAAATCGAGCTGGAGAAACACACAGAGCCGCCGCCGCGGCCTTTCGGGGGCTGAGGCGACACTGGCGGGCGCGCAGAGGCTGAGCTGTATTTCCTTTTTTCTTCTTTGTTCTAGGGATTGAACTCAGCGCCTCGTGCTTGCCAGGCAGGAGCGGCGCCGCTGAGCTACGTCCCCAGCCCTAATATTTCAAAAGTGATCGTGTCCTGATTTTAGGCCGTTGGATAACTCAGGCGGCTTAGACGCAGCTGGAATTTGTTGGGGGCAAAATGAGGGCTTCACTGCAGTGGTCTAGACACATCTTCAGACAGCTGTCTCTTGTTCTCACCGTGGGAAGGCCTGTCACTGCCTCCTCCTGCCTCTTTTTATTCACTGAGATCTCCCCAGTTTGGCTTATAAAAACAATAACCGTTGGGGAGAACAGAATATAATTTGGTTTTCCTTTAAGACCAGGCTTCAGTGAGAGTAGGTGACGGATGAAGAATAAATAGTTGGGACCCTCTATTTGCTGTCTCTACCAGACTGCAGAAAGCAAGACCTTCTGTTCTGCTACTCATGTGCCTTTCAACATTGCAAGTCTATGTTCAATGCTTGCTTACACAACCATATTAACCCTACTCCACCCACGGTGCACACTGCATACGCCCCAGGGAGACCTATAACTTCTAGATTTCTAGACAGAGCTTCAGTTTCCAGTGTTTTCTTCGCTCTTTGTAGGGGCGAGCAGGCGCAGTCCACCACCTGACTTCATCCTGTTTGGCTTAGTAGCCCCTGCTGTTAGTGATTTCTCATCCCAAACAGTGGGAGCACAGTGTCTCAACATCAATAAAATTTCCTCATTTCCCTGTGGTAGTCCAGGAGGTAGGCAACCCCTTGGTCATAAATCAGCAAAGTCAGGGTGTCACTGCCAGACAGGAATCTAGACACAATTAACCAGGATAGTTGTTTTTACATGTTGTAATGTTATTATTCCATTGAATCACTCATAGGTTGCCAGATACAACATAGGATAATTATTAAAATGTGAATAAACAAAAATACACTGGCTATCCTGTACTTTTATTGCTGTGCTTATGTTATTGTTGCCAACTGTGGCCCCTCTTCCCTCAGTACGCACAGTATGGCCAAGTTCTGTCGGGCCACATGTGGAAATCTGGGTCTCATGTCTATGCAGCTGTCAGTGCTGATCATGGACACATTTTGGGGGGAACTTTTCAGGTCTCTGTGAAAAGACACAAGATTGTTAAAATTCCACAGGGAATCTTGGTCTTATGGATGCATATCTCACAGTGGCAGGACTGGAATCACTTGCTGATTCTCTTTTCTGTCTCAATGGATGCTGGTTTTTTTTTTTTCATGAATTTGTATACCTGACTTTCTGTGAGGTAGGTGCAAAATATTAATTGGTGATTTCTTTAGGCTTAAATAAAAACTGTAATGTTGAAGATATGGGTAGTAAAGGTGGCATAGGGAGAAAGAGACTTTACCTCACCAGACCCTTCCTTTTCCTGTACCAGAGTCAGAGCATTTTCCATGGAATATGGTGGCCTGTAAAACTCTACATTTTTTTCTCAGCTGGACTTGATTTTAGGAAAGTGGAATTTAGATGTCTATCTCAATTTTTCCCCATATAGTTCCTCACTCCATTTAGTAGTCGAGATGAAAAATAAAGCTGGCATAGAATAATTCTCTTATTAATCTATAAATGTGATATTCTGGGATTTTTGGTTCTGAATGTAAAATAAAAATATTTTTGAAATCATGCAGAATACTATGACAAAGCCAAAGAAACAGCCCATTTGAATAAATAGTCACATTAAAGTTCTTTTGCATCTCAAGCCTGATCTATGTAAACACACACACACACACACACACACACACACACACACACTTTCATAGTGGGTGTTAAGGGCCAAAGAATTTTTGCTTTTAAAAGAAAATCTGAAGATTAAGCCACAGTTTTTTGGGTGGGATTTTCTTGCCTACTCACAATAGGGAATTTGAAGTTTATTTTATAGTTTTATGGTGGTAAATGCTGTTGTTTCTGTGCCTCTCCCCACACTCACCATTTTGATCTCAAATGGCTGGTGTTATGGTCTGGGTCTTTTAGTTCATAGAAAGGGAAGATTTGCACTTATACTGATTGGAGGATTTTTACGCCCATATTTTGTACTTTGAGTAACTACGTTAAAGATAATGATATGCAATGTATTAACTATCACTATTCTCCTATCATCTTGTTATGAAATTATATTTTAACTTTTTTCTATAAAATATAAACAGCAAGTATAGAAAGGAAAATCCCAAACACAAATGTTGATGCTTATGTATGATAGTCTGGTGGAACAGAAGTCTTAAATAAAAGAATTGAACATTATCAAGGGGATAAAGAAATTGTTGAACCAGGGGGAATACTGAAATTATCTTTCATAAGTTTACTTGGATCAACCTATTGATACAGGAAAATAGAAACTCCCAACCTGAACGATACCTGAGATGTTTGTGTTCTCTTAAATCAAAGAATGAATTTTAGGAACAATGGAGGTTAAGAGCAGAATACATTTATTGAGGAAAAGAAAGCTTCTGTCCAAGAGAGGGACAGAAGGGGGGACTGAGTGGGTTACTCTGGCGCTCTGTCTTTTCTAGGAACTTTTATAGAGCAAAACCATGAGGTGAGGTGAGTCCAAGGTAGGGAAAAATGGATAAAACTATGGTTTAGCCAATAAGAATTGTTCAGGTAAAATTGATTAAATTGGGATCAAATGGGGAAGTGAGTCTTGAAGAAAGCAGGCTCAAATACAGAACAGGTGTGTTTCCTGTAAGGGGTTGGGTCAATGACTCTTCGAGGTGGTTACTGTCTATTTAGAATATCAGTCCCTGAAGTTTACACATAGGGAGGTATGTGGGTGTATTTGTTTAGCCTTTTGTCTTGAGGTATGGCCCACAGGTGTCTTCCATGTTGGCTCCTTGAGGGCCTGGCCCGGTCTGACTGCCCATAATATTTCTATCCAACTCAGCTGCCTATGGCATTACCCCTCCAAGGAAGTAACCCAAACTGCCATGAGAGAGTAGCAGGCAATGACTGCTCTGGCTTTTTCAGGCTGAAAGGGGTCATAGTTGTTGACTGGCAGTCAGAGATACTCTCCAGAGGGTCTATCTAAAGGCCCTCAACAGACCTCAGGTGTTTTCATCTTGGGTAGACACATAGCTCTAAATCTGGAGGAGACAAAGCCAAAGAAACAATTAAGTATGCATGGGCCAAATAATAAGATCAGCAGGATTATTATGAATGTAGTCAATGAAGATTCCACCAAGAGGAGCCAGTAATGGCCTCCCATAGAGAGGACAGGGTCTGAGCAATGAGCTCTGCTATCTAAGCACTAGTCCTGGGTGTAAGTGAGGAACTTTTGAGAGTCTGATGTAGAATTACCACTGTATGCCCCGTCTTCCTTGCCCCATTTTTCATGAAGGAGCTGCCATCACAGGAAAGGGTCCAATCAGAGTTAGTAAGGGTTGTGTCTAATAGTCTTTTCTAGGTGCATATGAATGGAGAATTACCTGTTTGCAGTCATCTCTGTTAGTCTCAATTTCCTCCTTCTGGCAAAAAGGTAGCAGGATTTCAGGAGGAACATGTCTCTATTTGAATGGCTGGTCCTTCTAGAAGTAGAGCCTGGTATTTAAGAAGTTGGCTGTCTGACAGCCAGAGGCTCCCTTTGGATGAAAGAAGTCCTGCCACATTGTGAAGTGTCTATACAGTGAGATCTTTACCTAAAGTTAGCTTGGATGCTTCTGGCACTAAGAGAGCCACAGCTGCCATGGCTCTAAGGCAAGAAGGTCATCATTCCTTTGCTATGGTGTCTAATTCATGGCTCGGATATCCTACAGGCTGTTGAGTGGGTCCCCGATCCTGTGTAAGTACTCCCAAAGCCATACCTCGCTTCTCATCGACATAGAAATTGAAATGGTGTCCTGTGGGGATGCTTAAGAATAGGGCATTTAGGAGAGCTTGTTTAAGCTTTTGGAATGCTATTTGGGAATCGGGTTCCCAGGTTAAAGTATGGGTATCTGTCTTTTGGGTCTCTTTTATAAGTTGATAGAGGAGTCTTGCAATTTCCCCATATTCTGGTATCCAAAGGCTACAAAAGCTTGTAATGCCTAGGAATCCCCTTAGCTATTTTAGGGTTTTGGGCTGTGGGAAGAAAAGAATTGGTTTAATTCTGTCCTTTCCTAGCCTTCAGGTTCCCTTGGATATGATGAGGCCTAAATATTTTACCTCAAGCCTGCAAAGTTGTGCTTTAAATTTAGAGACCTTATAACCTCTGTCTGCTAGAAAATTCAGCAAAGCATAGGTTCTTTTGTTACAGAACTCTTCTGAGGGGACACATAAAAGAATGTCATCCACATACTGTAAGACTGTGACCTGAGAAAATTCAAAGCACGCCAAGTCATGGGAAAGAACTTGTCCAAAAAGATGTGGATTATCCCTGAACCCTTGGGGAAGCACTGTCCACATCAATTGAGAGGCCTGGTCATGAGGATCTTCAAAAGCAAAGAGAAACTGGGAATCTGTATGTAAAGGAATACAAAAGAAAGCATCTTTTAAATCTAACACTGAGAACCAACTGGCATCTTCTGGAATTTGAGAAAGGAGTGTATATGGGTTAGGTACCATTGGGTGAATTGGCACTACTGCCTCATTTATCAATTTAAGGTCCTGTACTCATCTCCATTGGGTTTTTGAATTCCCAAGATTGGAGTGCTGCACGGACCATTACAGGGCTCAAGTAAGCCTTGTGACCTTAGGTTATGAATTATAGGTAATAACCTTTTTTAAATTCAGGTTTTAAAGGATATTGTCTCTGGTTAGGAAAAATAGAATCTCTGAGATGTATCTGCACTGGAGCAGCTCCTAATGCCCTACCTATTCTGCCTTTAGTAGCCCATACTTCAGGATTTATTTCTGTCTCCACAAGGGGAAGACAGTGTACCTGACCTGGGTGTATATATATTACAGTATTTAAGCAAGATAAAATATCTCTTCCCAAGAGAAGGACTGGGCTTCCAGGCATTATCAAAAAGGAACGTGAAAAAAGAAAACCATCCCAGTTACAGCCTAAGGGTTGTGAAAAATAGTGAATTACCTCCTCTCCAGTGACTCCTTTCACTGAGGTATGGCGGCTAGAAGGAAGGCCAGGACTGAAAAGAAGGACTGAGAGACTTGCGCCAGTGTCCAGCAATAGGTTGGTTTTCTTTCCCTCTATAGTCATGATTACCCAGGGTTGCTCCCTGAAGATGACAGTCTGGCCAGAGGGAGGGGGCTGAGTATGTCCCAGGGCCCTTCACTTTTGCTGGATCAACTGGTAGGATGGGTATGAATTCTGGGGCCTTCACCTCAGAGGGCAGTCTGACCTCCAGTGGTCACTCTTGCAGTTGGGGCATGGTCTGGGTGGCTTCTTAGGGCAGTCCCTCTTAAAGTGGGCTGGCTTCTGACAGCGGTAGCAGATGAAGGTAGTTGTTGAGTTCTTGGGGCCGGAGAATCAGACTTAGGGTCTGTTTCTCTTGGTGAGGCAGCAAAGGCAGCTGCTTTTTCTGTCTCTGTTTGCTTTCCTTGGCTTCCTCCTCAGTTACAAAACACTGAGGAGGCAGGTTTTACTAACATATCAAGTGGGCTATCTGGAGTGAAAGCCATTTTTTGTAGCTTTTTTCTAATATCTGGGGCTGACTAAGTAATGAACTTATCTTTAAGAATAATTTGTCCCTCTACTGAATTAGGATCTAGGGAAGTAAGCTTTATCAATGCTTCTTGTAAGCAATCTAAGAAAGCAGGAGTGTTCCCTTTTTTCTTGTTGAACTGCTGACAGTTTAAAATAATTAAAATGGCTTAGTTCTTATCCTTCTTAGACCTTCAATAACACATGTCTGAAAATGTCTCCTACTCTAATCTCCCATATAGTTGCCCAGTGGGGGTATTGGGTAGGGATAGCTTGGGCTCCAGTGAGAACTGGTAGTTCCCCTGGCTGTCTTTCTTCTGGCTTTCTGAAATCAAATGGTATTCATCTCCAAATACAATAGCAGCCTGTAACACTGCCTCTTTCTCATTTAAGGTCAATGTTTAAGAGTAACATTACATCTGTCCAATCTAGTTCATAGGTCTGAGTGAAGCCTCTAAATATTTCAATGTACTTATCAGGGTCATCTAGAAATTTTCCAAGGTCTAACTTTATCTGTTTTAGGTCACTGAGAGAAAAAGGCACATGAACTCTGGTAGTTCCAAATTGCCCATTTACTTCTTGTAACAGATACTGTCCTTAAGGAGCTTGCCTAAACTCAGCTAAGGGTGGGTATAGTCATGTAGAGGACTGGGTTACAGCTGGTCTAGAAGCCTTATCCTCTAGCCCAGAAGGGCAAGTAGGGGAAACCTTAGGTTCAAGAATGGTGGGTGAGGCTTTGATTAAGGCTGTCTTGTCCTCAGGATCCAAAGATTGGGGAGGAGCAGTCTCAGGCTCTAAGATATTGGATGTCTTAAGAGTCTGAGGTGTCCCATTTCCCTGTGGCTCACATTTACATTTTGGAACTAAATAGGGATTATTTCTTAATGCAAAGAAAATTTGAACATATGACACTTCTGACCATTTTCCTTCCGTTTTACAGTATCTTTCTAGTTGTAAAATAACATCATAATACTTCCTTCTGCATTCCATTTTGGCTCTAGGGGATAGTTAGGCCATGCACACATGCAGGAAAATATTAAATGACTCTTTTTCAATGTGGAAGGATCGAACATCTTCCAATGCTTAATGATGCAATTGAGAGGAGTAAGTGACTTTGTGAATTTCCCATGTCAAGAAGAGAGTTTGGACGTTGCCTGCCTATCTCTGATTGATCCTTGTACCCTTAAGCCGTCCTTCAAGTAGATTCCACTCCAGGACAGGTGTATCAAAGACTGGGTTGAGTAACCCTAAGTTATTGTAGGCTGCTCAGGCCCGCAATCTCCCAAGCGAGTGGATGGATGAAGGTGTAAATAAAAAATGAGACAATGGAATATGATTTCAGGGCTCCCAGGAGGGACTAATTCCTTTCCAGCTTCTATATTCTCTGAATTAGCCCCAGACTTTTCTGGGTCACCGTATTTATTAGGTTTGCAAATAAGGGAGGAGGGATACCAAAGAGAATGCAGGAATCCGGGCAGGACTCGGGAACCCTTTCAAGGACTCCTCCAAGTAACGTTATGCTAATTTAGGAGAACTACGTTATTTCCAGGAAGGCCTCCACAGCAGGGATGAGATGCCTGCAGCCACAGTTTCCTAAAGTTAATAGGGGTAGGAGCCAGGTACCCTCAGCTATGGTCACCTTGTCCTTGAGGTGTCAGTGTCACAGGCCAATACAGGCCTCAGCAGTGACCAGTGACTCACAGAGGTTCATTTACTATGAATCAGCTGCCCATCTGCAGACAAGGTGCCTAAGTCTTAGACAACTCACAAGTAAACATGGAAAGCCAATTGGTTAATATTAAATCTTGTGCAGACCCAGTTTGTAGTGGTCCCCAATAACTCCTCCTTTTTGTTTTTGTAAAGGCAGCAATTGAAATATGATTACCATTGTCAGAACAGAAGTAAAAGATGCAAGCATGTTAACATAATCAGTCCATTGTAGAATCCATGACAGGTCTGTTGGCAACAGGCTTCACCATGGGTTTGAAGATCTCTTCTCCCTATTATAGGCCCATGTTCCAGGATGGCATCCACAGTGATGTTTTACGACCTGTTAATACACAAACATACCCTTGTCCCCGTGTTACTAACCGTACTGGGCCACCCTATCTATCTATCTATCTACCTATATCTATCTAGCTATCCATCTATCTATCTTGTAGCTACACTTTTCTGCTGGTTGTTTAAGACCAAGCTAAAGTGAGACCTGTATTAATTAAAATTAACTTCTTGCTATCTATCAAGGTCAGTTAAATCTCCTCAGGATTTACCTTGGAACCATGTGCAGTGTGTCTTAGTACTTCTGTCGGTGTCAGCCAATCAAGATGAGTCACGGTCTTTGCTTGACTAAGTTGCTTTCTGTGCTTGGGAGACTTTTCTCTCCTGGTGACTCTCCTTTGGCACACTATACACCATACAATCACTTTCCTCTGTGGTCCCATAATCTCCTTGATCAGAAGATCAGGGACTCAACTGAGTTATGATATTGCAGCAGAGGAGCTCTTTTATTTATTTATTTATTTATTTAAATTTTTTTTATTTAAAAAAAATACAAGTACAAAAACATATTGACAAACAGACACCAATTAGCATAAAAACTAGTACAATCACAACTAATCTATAGACAAGGTGATATGATCTCAACAGTGGTTATTGCTTTATCCATTGATATCTTCGAAGTGTAAATATATAAGCCCATATCCAGACATGCAAATTTAGTCAGACAATT
>PVLD010007893.1:0-88033 GCA_004027595.1 Dinomys branickii | reverse complement strand
TAAAAAAAAAAAAAAAAAGAAAGAAAGAATCTTGAGGATTTTCAGATACCCCTGCCCACCTCCTTTTTAAAGGTCATTTTATGGATATGTCAGATCTTATTTAATGCCTCTGTTGATAAATTTTTAGTCATTTGCATATTTTGTTTTATAAATAATGCTGAAATTTGTAGGCTTCTATTTTACCATGTGGTCTTTAATGTCATTAGTAGTATATGATTGTGGCATATTGTGATTACATTCAGCTTGGGGGATTGATACCTGCAGCTATCACAGCTCAGTCATTTCTACCCATCCTGCAACCCCCACCATCTCCCTCTGTCCCCATGTCCCCTTTCCATCAATACAGTCTCCTCCTTGTTTCTTAACCCGGTTTTTAATTTTGTTCTTTAAGTTATAAAATTAACTGTACTGCAATATTGACCCAAAAAGAATTTATCAGCTTGTCTTCTTAACAGTCTGTTTTATCTTAAATGAATAACTAGTTTATAAAATATATTATGGTTTATATTTTCTCCCAAAGCATTTAAGTAAGACCTTCATTACATATTAAGTTCTTAATTATACTTGTACATGTCTCTGAATTTTTAGTCTGTTCCATTGATTTAATTTTTCTTCTTGTGCTAACATAATTAGGATCTTTTCTAATACCCAGAACCAATTCTCTGCAAACACCAGTTGGGTATCTTGTTGCTATTTACATAGACAGCAAAGCTAACAAGCAGAAGGCTCAGTGGCACATGATCGCCCTAGTTCAGATGCCCGTCACCAATTCAGGATATTCACACTTCTGACTACCTGAGTGTAAATCCGGAGAGCCCACAACCCTGCCCTTGCGGTTCAGTAACTTGCTGGAACAGCTCACAAAACTCAGAGAAACATTTGCTTGCACTGACCACTTTATTATAATGAGTATCATACAGATCCATAGCCAGATGAAAAGGTACAAAGGGTGAGGTGCACAAGGGCCCTGAGGAGAGATGCTCCTGTCCTGCAGAGTTTGGGTGCACCACCCACCTAGCATGTGGACGTCCTCATCACCCTGAGCACTCATGACATTTCAAGGTCTGAGAGCTTCCATACAAATTTATCTCCAGCCGTCACCCCAGAGACCAGTGGATGAAGCCAAAAATTTCAACCCTATAATCACTTGTTCTGTCTGGTGACCAGCCTCATCCTGAGCCTGTCTGGGAGCCCCTCCCTCGGTCCCTTCATTACCATTAACTCAGATACAAACCAACCGTTATGACTAAAAGCTTCAACCCTAAAATACAGAACTGTACAGTACCATCAACAGCTGGACCTCACTGACACTGTGCAGTACTCCCCCCTGGCAATGGCAGAATGCACACCGTTTTCAGGTGCACATGTAACTTTCACCAAGCTAACGCTATCACAGATTACAAAACAAACCTTAACAAATTTAAACAAACTAAAATTATACAAAGTATGTCATCAGATAATCGTGGAATTAAGGGCAGAGTCAATAACAAAAAGAATTTTAAATCCTCAACACTTAAAAATGAAATGATCCATATTTTTTTACTATTCCATTTTGAGTTTATTGTATATAAAATGATGTATAGTATAGAGAATTTGTACTTGTACATGATATAATTTGATCTTTTTTCCCTTTCCCCTCCCCTCCCTTCAACCCCTCCTCCCGTGCTTATTTACAAAACCTTTATTTCCATTTTTTGCATCTTTTCTCATCGTTTTTTCCCTTTTCTCTTCCTTCCAAATGATGCACTTCTAGTACTGGGAATAAAACTCAGGACCTTGTGTTTGCCAGGCAGGTGCTATGCCGCTGAGCTATGTCCCTGGCCCTTAAATGATGCATTTCTAAATAATCCATAGGTTAAAAAAATAAAAGCCTTTGACAATGTCTCCCCAGTGTAATATTCATTAGTGAATTGTAAATTTCTTATTAAAATAAGGAACAGATTTTGAATTCTGAATTATATCTAAATATAGGACTAGCATTTAGAAAAAATCATTTCTCTTTTCCTCATTTATTTCATCAGCAACCAGCAACACTTGATTAGGGTTACAGAGCTCAAGGCCTGTGATCTTTCATTAGCAAATAAAAATTTAAAAAACAAGCCTCAAGAGAAATTAGAAACTATTTTGAACTGACTATAATTAAAATCCAGCATAATCAAAATTTGCAGATGTGAAACATTGTCTCAAAAGATTAATAATAATAACAATAATAATAATAATACCAGAAAAGTGAAACTGAAAACAAAAAATAGAGAAAAATCAATGAAACAAAAAAACACTTCTTTGAAAATACTAATGCAGTTGATAAGCCATTAGCAAGGCTGACAGAGAGGAAAAAAGACAAATTATTAACATCTAGAATAAAAGAGGGGATTTTTACTGCCAACCCTGAAGAGATGTAAAGGAACATTACGAATAACTACATGCACAAAATCTCAATAGATTCAATGAATTGGAACAATGCTTCAAAAAACAAAAGACTAAATAAGTAAACTGGACAATTCCATCACTATAAAGAAATTGAACTCAAAATTTACAGCCTTCCAAAAAGGAATTCTGTAGACACAGGCAGTTTAACTAGAGAATTCTACCAAATACTTAAAAATGAAATAACACCAGTCCTGCGCAATCTTTTCCAGAAAATAGAATAGGAAGGAACATTTCCCTGTTAAAATTATTAGACTAGCATTTTCCCTAACCCCAACCCAGCGATGAAACTTTTATAGACGGAATGCCGAAACTGCAACCCAAAACCCACTTATTTATTGCAAAGTGTGAACATTCCAACTAAACCTGAATACTGAGGTTTCAGTTTAGAAAAAACTACTGTTATGTGGTGCCCAGCTGCTGGGTGACTTGGCTGGTGTGGCCACTGGAAGGGCTGTGCATGCCCACTGCGGTGTGCATGCATGCCACAGGTTCACCACCACTGCTAACCAAAGATAACACAAGAAAAGCACTGACCCAATGTCACATGAACATAGACACAAAAATCATCAACAAAATATTAGCAGTTTGAGTCTAGCAGTTTGTGAAAAAGGTACAACTAAGTGAAATTTATACCAGGACTGCAAGTCCAGCTAAATATTCAGAAATCAACCAATGTGATCTACCATATTAGAAATCTATAAAGAAAAGCTACATATTGGGATCGTTCATGCAGGAAAGATATTACATACAATTTGATACCCATTCGTGATTTTTTAAAAAGCCTCCCAGTACACTAGGAATAGAAGGGAGCTTCTTTAATCTGATAAAGTACACCATATGCTAATATATCCTTCACTGTTATTAAGTGGGTATTTTGCATTTTTCTTTCCTATACATTCAGCTGTAACAACAGTCTTAAGTTCAGGTCCCAAAAGTCCAGTCCAGACTAAAGAAAAACTTGTATCTCATGCACCATCAAAACTTGAAGCAGTGTTGGCTGGGGGTCGATCTGCCATGGGAGGGACCACAGCAAACACTGTGGGGTTTTGCTCGGACCCCTTCAGATCCCTTCACCCCTTGCCTGCTCACTGGCTTCCCCTGCAGGTTTATTCTTAACAACCAGCACCAATGTCTCTTCATCTGATGAAGGCCCTCGTACATCATCCGGGCACACAGTGGACAGAAGCATCTTGGGAGTCACATTCTTGCTGTTAACCAGTGACTGATGTGTGTCAGCTCCTTCGCTCCTAAGAGAGATAACTCCGAACTGTGACCTGTATCATCTCCATTGCTCTCCTGTGGGACTGAGCTAAAGTTCCACAATCGCCACCACCACCACTGCCACCACCACAGAACTTTGCTTGAAATTGCTGATAACTCTTTCTAGAGAAACACTTTTATAAGAATCTTCACCTCACAGTCAGCTTCTGTGCCCCACCCCTGCCTTGCTGGGTGTCCTTCTCTTCCTCAGCCTACTTCCTCATTCAGCTACCCGTTTTTCCTCAGAACACTTTCTAATGAATCACTTTCAAGAGAATTCTCACCTCAGAGTCTGTTCCTTGAGAAGCTGGGATATCTGTCAAGGACCGTCCCCCTGAACACAGGACTCTTCAGTCAGTCTCCCTTTTCTCCTCACTGACTCTCAAGGCCAAAGGAGACAAGAATTCAAAGAGGCAGAGCTGGAGCGACTGCGGTGGCTAAGGGCTAAGGTGCCCTTTCCACCACCAAGCACCCAACGCTGACCACTCATGGTGCTTGCGGCGGTGCCTCAGAGGCCCTTCTGCTCCCCTCTGCCCCACAGCAGGGCCTCGAAAAGATGAGGTGCTCTCCGGTTTACACCAGCTCCTGCCAGGCTTCTTTCGGCCTCATTCTGCTGGGCAGACTTCCCAAGTAGGGTCAGACCTGACATCCTGGCTCCAAAGTTCTCTGACACCCCTGCCCTGCCAAACTACCCTGTGCAGCGCAATCAACTGATGAAAAAGGACCTGGCTTCAGTCAGGTGTTCGTCTTCCAATTCCCTGTCGAGAGCCAGAGATGAGTTTATTTCTTTGTGATTACAACAAAACTCCAGAGGGCATGTCCACAACTTCCTCTAAAACTCTTTTTGTCCCTTTCAGGTGGCAGTCTGCAGAGACCCCAACAGTATCCACAGCTGAGAGCCTGGAGTGGTAGTACATACCTATAATCCCAGCACTTGGAAGACTGAGGCAGGAGGATCACAACGAGTTCAAGGCCAGCCTGGGCTAGATAGTCAGTTCAAGGCCAGCCTGAACCGCAGAGTGAGACCCTGTCTCAAAAAAAATACCCACAGCTTAGCTACCCTCTGCCCTGGTAGAGAGATGCCTGACTGGCTCCCTTAGAGACAACCGCTGTGTCTGCAAATATTTCCTTTGAAGATGCCTTCGTCTGTCAGGTGAGTGTGTGAAGAAACATTCCCCTCCCTTCCCCATGCAGAGAAAAAAGTCCACTGCCTTGCTACACCCTAAAACCCCCTTAAAATGTTATCAGTGATTACTTGTTTTACCACTTCTTAGTAAGTAAGTCCTGCCTCAGTGCCTCCAATTCCTGTTGGTTTTAAATATATTGCCACTGGGCTGGAGGTACAGCTCAGTGGGCTAAGTGCTTGCCGCTGAGCACTAGGGCCCTGAGTTCGATCCCCGGTCCCGGAAAAAAAAATAAATAAATAAATAAATATATTGCCACAGCCAACAGCCATTCTCAGCTTTAGGAATCCAGCCAAACTTTTATGAAAACAGGAAGAGTGTCATGTGGTCATGTCACTTTTCTCAATTCCTTAATTGGACTTGCCAAGATTCTAGTAATCATGATGTTCTTGGCGGAAATGGGTTTCTGTTAAGAGAATGAAAAGGCAAGTTACAGATGAGAAAATACTACAGACCACCAATCCAACAAACACCTGGCATCTAGAATATATAAAGAGTTCTGAAAACTCAACAGTTTAAAAGTCCTAACTAGAAAGTGGCAGAAGGCATAAAGAGATATTTTACTGAAGATGATATGCAGATAGAAAACAAGCACATGCACAGGTAGACATCATTAGCTCCTAAGGAAATGCAAGTCAAAACCACAGCAATCAGCTGGGTGGTGGCATATGCCTGTTAATTCCAGCACCCCCAGGAGGCCGAGGCAGGAGGATCAACACAAGTTGAAGGCCACCCTGGGCTGCATAGTGAGACCTTGTTTCAAAAAGTAAAAACAAACAAACAAAATACAGCAATGTATCTCTACACATATTATATATATATATTTTTTTTTTTCAGCCAAAGGCAGGTGAGAAGTAGACAAACTGGATCATTAACACATTACTGGCAAGAATATAAAATGGTACAACTCTGGAAAACTGTTTGGCAGTTTCTTCCACAATTATATATATCACCCAGTAATTGCACCCTTGGGCATTTATCCTACAGAAATGAAAAGGTTATGTTCACATAAAACATTGTACATGACTGTTCATAGCATATTTATTTGCAATAACTAAAAACTACAAACAATCCAGATGTCCAACAATGGGTGAACGGTGAAACACTGGTACAGTCACCATGAAATACTACTCAGCAATACAAAGGGATGAACTACTGACCTATACACCAACTTAAGTGACTCTAGGGCATTCTGCTGTGAGAAAGTAAGCCAATCCAAAGGGCTACCTAGTATATGATTCCCTTTATACAACATTCTTGAAACTACAAAAGCTGTCATTGCTGCCTGTTACCCACTTTCCTGAGGTTTTCCACAAGAACCTTGGAGACTCCAAGTAGGGCTGACACAGCCCATAGATTTTTGAGCAAGTAACAGCTGAATCCTCACCATGGCCCAAAAGAGCACCTTTCTGGCTGTGACCACTTCTCTTACCACATGCCCTCCCGCTCTCTCAGATTAAAAAAAAAAAAAAGAGTGTGCTGAGAGCCTGGGTATAAGGAAAGAAAGAAAATCCCTGTGTTAGGTCAGCTTTCTGTTATTTTAACAAAGTTCCTGAGATAATGAGATAATCAACTTACAAAAAGGAAAGTTTTACTTTGGCCTGCAGGTATGAAGGTATCAACCTATGACCGAGTGGACCATTGCTTTGGCCTCTGGTGTCACATTCCAATATCATCATGGGTGAGGAACAAAACGGCTTTTTGGTACCAGGAATTGAAAGGAACCAAATTTTTTAACACATGAGCTTTTCAAGAATATTCCAGTTCCAAACTATAGCAAACCCCCTCCAACGCATGTCACTGGTGATTATCAGACACCAGAATTAAGAGATCCTATGGGAGGGACAAAGATTAAGCCTAAAAGATAGGGTTGGATATCTTAACAGCACATCAAAAACTAGAAAATATGGAACGAAACTGGGCATGGTGGTGCATGCCTGTAATTCCAGCACTCAGGAGGCTGAGGCAGGAGGATTGTTGCAAGTTCTAGGCCAACCTGGGCTACACAGTGAGTCCAAGGCCAGCCTGAGTTGCATAGCGTGAGCCTGTCTCAAAAAGATCAAATATATATAGAGAACTACAAAACACTGGAGATTATTTTGACCTGGAGTTCTATATTCCCCAAGTGATCAGTCTATCAAAAAATGTTTCTCCTTTTGTTACGTGAAATAAGCCAGGCACAGAAAGACAACTACCTCATTTTCTCGCTCATATGTGGAAGCTAAAAAAGCTGATGTCATAGAATTAGAGAAAAAATAGTGGTCACCAAAGGCTCAGAAAGATGAGAGAGGGGGAGATGGAGAAGGACTTGTTAGCATACACAAAAACACAGTTAAAGGAGAGGATTAAGCTCTAGTGTTCTGCAGCACAGTACGGTGATTATAGTTACCAGCCATTTATTGTATGTTTCAAAATAGCTAGAATAGAAGATTTTAAATAAGCCCAACACAAAGAAATGATAGATGTTAGCCGGGCATGGTGACACACACCTGTAATCCCAGCACTCAGGAGGCTGAGGCAGGAGGATTGCAGTAAGTTTGAGGCCAGCCTGGGCTACAAAGTGAGCCCAAGGCCAGGCTGAACTGCACAGCAAGACTCTGTCTCAAAAAGACTAAAAATAAAGACAAGAAATGATAGATGTTTAAGATGGTGGAGATGCTAATTTCCTGATTTGATCTTCACACAGTGTATATGTGTATCAAAATATCCTATCTCACCCCATAAACATGTACAATTATTCTGTCAAGAAATAAAAATTTGGGAGACTGGGTGTGGGAGTCGGTGGTCTCTCTGTGGTTCCCTGGGAGAAAACGGTGAGAGAATTTAGAAAATAAAGACAAGAGACAACAGCCAAGGTCAGGGGGAGTTACCTCTTGCCTGATGAGCAAGAGGACTGACTCCAGCAGTAGGGGTGTTTATTTTATACACTTGCAAAGCAGTATAATGAGAGACAATGTTGCCTAGCAACTGTATTGGTACTAAGACTGTAATTGTCCAAGCAGGATACTTTTTTCAGTCCTGAGGTAGCCTGACCGCCTGAGCCACTCTGGGTCTGTCCCACCCTCAGACACATGGCCAACAGCAAGTTCCAGCGGCTCCCAACAACTGGACATGTAGTTCTGTGGTAGAGCAGCTCACCTACCGTGCATGAGGCCCCGGGTTCTATCCACAGCCCCACAGAAGAAGTTTAAACAAGACAAAAATAATATATTAATTATTTAAATTTTCATTTCTTCCCATACACATTTTTTCAGAAAGCTAAGAGAGGGTGCTCCAGCCAAACAAGGGACTATACCAAGAAAGAAGACATGGATCCCAGCAAGAGAAGATCCAACCCAAGAGAAAGAGAAAGGTCCAGGAGCTTCCCAGCAGCAGTGGGAAATTCCCAGATAAGAGCTCTGCCCATGGGCAAACAGCTTCCCTGGGTGGGAGCGGGGGACACAGGCTGGTGGGAGGTAGGTGGGTACAGAAGTGGGTTTATGTGAGCCGAATGGAACCTAAGCTCAAGAATTCCTCATAAGCACAAGCGTGGGCCCGTCAGCTCCCTGACGAAGGAGACCCCTCGCAATGTCTTCACGTGATCCTAGGTATTGTTTTCAGTTTTTAGTTTTTATTAGCGCATGTTCGCAGTGCATAATGATGACATTCCTTGTGGGGAGTTGGAGCGTGTATACGACACGCCTTAATTATTTTTCACCCCTTCCCCCCTTCTCCCCTCCCTTCACCTCTTGATATCCTTCCCTCTTGAAAAAGACCTCCTTACTGCCTATGATCTTTTCTTTTGTTCTCATTTATAATTTAAGTTTCTCGCATAAGAAAAACCATGCGATATTTAAGCTTGTGTGTCTGATCTGTTTCACTTATGATGGTGTCGAGGTGCATCCATTTTCCTGTAATGACTCAAGCTTACTCTTTACTGCAGAGCCGTACCCCGCTGTGTGCAGGTGACCTTTATCCCTGCACCTGCTAATGGGCTAGAGGCTGCAAGCTATTTCCTGCACAGTCACTTAACAGCCACTGACACCTGCCACTCACCTTCCTCTTTGCTCACTTCCCTTTGTGACAGGTGACTTTTTGAACTCCAATTAAGAGATTTGGTTGGAAATACATTTGGCTTGAGCCCAGAAGGACCTGGGTGACTCACATCATGTGTGCGTCTCTAGTTGATGCCCCAGCAAAAAGATGGTTCGCCGGAGTATCATCCCCTGAGCAGATTCACTGTGCCTGGGGGTGGAAGGCAGCACCAAGGTTGGACAAGAGCTGCTTTGAAGCACTGGACACGCCCCAGAGAAGAAATGTGCTAGAGGAAACACCGAATTATCTTTCTCCTCTCCCCATGAAAAATACTTTACAAGTCTTTGTCAGATACAAGCAAAAAATGAGGGGAAAATGGGTTTTAGATGAATGTTGGAAGATTGTTTAAAAATTTTTTTTCTGGATATTGTGCTGTTTATGGTAGCTTTTGGCTTTTTGTCATTTTCAATTTACATTAATAGTAATGTGTATGCTAAAGTTTTCTTCATAATTTTGTATTTTTCCCTAAAGGGATCCTCAAAATTGTGTACACTTCAGTTTCCAGGCCTCATAAAACTTAGATTCACTATTTCGGCTCTGGGGTAAAAAGCACAGAGTAAAACAATGATTTCATAGCTGGGCGAGGTAATGCACACTTGTAATCTCAGCCGCTTGCGAGGCTGAGGCAGGAGGATGGCAAGTTCAAGTGCAGCCCCCGCAAGCGAGGGAGACAGTGTCTCAAAATAAATTTTTCAAAAGGAGGGCTGGGTGTAGCCCAGTGGCGGTTCATCCTCCTGGTCCTGTGAGGGGGGAAAAGGGGGAAAAGAGGAGGAGGCAGATGAGGAAAGGGAGGAGGAGAAGAGAAGAAGGAAAAGGAGAAGAGGAACAGAAAGAGAAAGAACGAGGGGGAGGAGAGAAGGAAGGGGGAAAGAGGACGGGAGAAAGGAAGGAAGGGAGGGGACGAGAGGAAGAACAAACACTGGGGAGGCCGAGGCAGAAGTATTACAAGTTTGAGGCCAGTCCGGGGTTACATAGTAAGACCCTGCCTCAAAAACCAAGAGCAAAACAAAAACGTACACATATATCAGCCATAATTTATACAAATTCTGAATTAGGAATTAAATAAAAATTGTTGTAGTCAGAAATGGAAGGCCTTACCTCATCTACACGACAGAGTGATTAAATGAGTATCATGTGGGCGAGGGGTCAGGTGCATGGGTGTACACACGCCTGCATGTGTGGGCGTGTATTTGAGACAGTTTTTATTAATAGCATTATTTTATAATTTAAAATTTGAGGGAGCGAAGGATGTGGTGCAGGAGTAGAACCTACAATCTGAGAGGCCCTGAGTTTTGTCCTTAGCACTGGGAAGAAAAAAATAAACCTGAAAATGTCATTGCTTAAAGATCCTTTTAAGGTCAGTTTCTAAATGATTGTGAGAGAGCAAGTGGCCGCTGTGGAAACTGTGACCTTCTGTGCCACTGATAGGTCTAAATCTGTTCGGGATTCAAAAGAAGCAGCCACGCTGAAGACTGAAGGCTTCTGACGATGTCGTCCACCAAGCCTCTTCCGCACACAAGCGTTCTCCTTGGAGGCCAACGTTGGAGGGAGGGGGCTCCCTGCAGCGGAGCTTGGAGAGAGCCACACCGCAGGGAACGCTTCCTGGGGTTCCAAGGAGCCCCTCCAGCTCTTGGAAGTCTCAGCCACTGAGTGTGCTCCAAGCCTCCTTCCTCCCCTCCGGGACGGTGGCCCTGGGGGACCAGGTGCCAAGGAGCAGCTGCCTAGGAATTAGACTCTACCCCTTCCCGACCTTTGTCCCTCCCTTTTCTTTGCACCCAACATATCCTAGCTCCAAATAACCGAATCACACAGAGTTCCAAGTATTTGCTTCTTCTTTTCCTACTCCATTGAAGAGGACAAAAATTCTACTAATTACATGAAATGCAAGAGGCACATGCTCAGCCTTCCCAGGGTTTAAGACAGTTAAACCTCCCCTTTTCTACTTTTCCTCCACCGCCCCAACTCCAGGACCCTGTTCCGCTTCCTTCCTCCACAATCGAGGCCGGGGTGGCGCAGAGGGGGGCCCGGAAAGTCCTGCTGGAGCAGGGCTCCTAGCCCGTGGTATTGCGCCGCATCTCACACACCCAGCGGTTCACCTGCTGGCAGACATTGTCATTCCAGTAGCCAGTCGACAAGACTTCAACACAGTCTTCACTTCCACCCACTTCGCGGCCCCACCAGTTTTCTCGCCGAGAGAGAGCCCAGTTCCTGAGAAGGCAAACCGAAGCTCAAGCTCTGACCTGCCCCAGGTGGACAGCCCATGGCCCAGGCCATCAAAGCACAGCCTTGGAGGTGGGGTGTTGGGAAGTAGAGGATTGAGGAGTGCCGTCCCTGAGGGATCAGTGGGAATGTGTTGGGGTGACTGCCTGGTGGCCATTCCCAGGAGAGACTGACGGGGAGCTGGAGGGAGGCCTCTTACGTGTAGCTGTGCCTGTATTCAGTTCCATCCACCCATTTCCAGGAGCCTTCGCTGTCCGTGAGACCTATCCAGGTATGAAAGGGGCCCGTGTGTTGTGTAATGAATTTCTGGAAAACAGATGGGGGAGGGGTAGTTGCTTGCACCATCATTCTCCCATGCAGGCGCTCCTGGGCCCCACTCACTCCCCGGACAGACCCACCCGAGCTGGAGCCTCAGTTCCCCACACAAAACCTTCCTTGCTCGTTCCACTGTAACCCCAGCTGTTGCTTAGTCACTTTGTGCTGTAGTCACAAACTACACTTTGTGCTGTTTTACAAGAATGATCCCCTTTAATCCTCAGAAACCTTCTAAGTGATCCATATTTTTCAGGGCAGTTGTTAGAGCCCAGAGAGCCAAGCCATGAACTAGGTCATGAACCAGTTCAGTAGCACTGTCCTCTGTGCCCAGCCCTGGCCTAGCATCCCACTCCATTCCCATCAAGCACCTACCCTATTGCTGGCCCTCACCCATCTTCCCAAACCTCCAACTCTTGGAATCGCTGCTCCTGCTGCCCCAACAGACCCCAAAACCTATTAAGGATCTCAGTTTCACTTGCTCTTGGGTGTATCTGCCCCCGATGCTCCTGCTTCTAAGTGTAGCTGTCATTTCCCAAGGTTTGCCAAGCCTCAGGGGGTCCAAAGGGCCATAGAGCGGAGCTCCATCATGACCTGGCTTTGTGGGATCTGGCTCCCTATGCCGCAGGCAGGAAGGTGCCCTGAGAATGAGGGGCATCCCAGTCAACCAGCTGGCAGGGGTTTGGGTGACGGCGTCTCTGAGCCCTCTCTAAATGGCTTTCTCTTATAGATATGGGTATTCCTAGAAACTTAAGTCCATGGTTTGGTAAGTCAGGATGTATCACCCGGCTTTGTGGAGGAAGCAGGGGGATGGGTTGACCAACAGAAACCTTGTAATCCCCTTTGACACCGTGTGAAAGGCTTTTACTTGCATTTGGAGGAAAATGTCGAATTCCACTCATGCTCTGTAGAGACATAACTAAGACTGCAGTTGGTCGCCTCAACCAAAGGCATAATCAGAGACAGCAGCATCCCTAAGTTCTAGGAGCCTAAAGACAGGACAACGTCCTGTGCACGAAGGCTGCTCTCCACATTCAGAGGGCTCCACAGAGTTGGGGAGAAGGAATCTGGGGACAGGATATTCTATCTGCTGCTCCCGTCATCTCTTCCTGTCTGCAAGGAAATTAAATAACTGAATAAAGAATCCACATCATTAAACCCAGGCCTCTGTACTAAAGACTAAAGGGGAATTCCGTTGTGCTAGGCAACCAGAGAAAACTGTCTAGGATCATTCATTCCCTCCCCTTCCTAGGTGAAACACAGAGAAGAAAGAATTGTACCCATTCCTAACAGTGACAGAGGAGGGAAATCCTCATGGAACTCAAAAGGGTTCCACAAAAAGGAAAGATGAGGACTTTCGTTACTGCTGCTATGAACAGTGTGGCACCAAAGTTAGTGAAGGATCCCAAGAGAGCGGGTGAAAACACATGTCTAAAAGTTATTGACTGGGTAGCTTTGGGGGAGATCCTACCCCAGGAATTGTGCTGGTTTCCTGTTCCTCACTTTACACGTGTAAAGTTACATAAACTCTTAATTTTTTTAAGTTAATAAGCTTCAATCGGCCATTTAAAGTTATAAAAGTAATCATCAGAGATTAAGTCCAGGCAAGAACATTGAAGGGTATGGTGGCATTCACTTCAAAGTGATGAAAGCACAATCCAACGGGAAGATATAATGGTTTGGGACCTATGAGCCCCCTCACAGAATGCTGAAATCTTAGGCTGAATAAGGAGAAATTAACATTTTATAGGTCAAAATCAATTGAGTATTGATGATTTCAACGTGGCCAGCAAAGCAAACTAGGTTTGCCATCACTTTACATGTAAAGCACTTACAGAGACAGCCTCGCTTCGCTGAGGGCCCTGCAGCTGCTCCGCTGTGGGCCCCGCTGAGGGCGCCCCACGGACTGGACCCGCCCCCACCCATAGCACAGCGACGGGGCGGAGCCGGACGGTCCACTGTGAGCATAGGTGCTTTTCCACCTCCGACCATGGCATTTTGTATACACCCACGTATGCTATAGTATAGTCTGAGTAGCTGTATCTCTTCCCAAGGCGAGAGTCCAGGGGTATAGATAAACCCAGGAATACAGTTATTATCACAGGGAAGATGACTGATTGAGTGGTAGGACAATGGAGATGAGGGAGGAGAAAATTGAGTGATCAAACGGGCCATCATCTGTGTAACTGAGTAACAAAGGTGAAGGTAACATTACGTAGGACAGCATCCAGAGCTAATTCCCTTCTATGTTCTCTATAATTTGTATTTCCTCCGTCATTTTTGTATTAACAGAAGTGAAGATAACTTTATATTATGCAGCATCCAGTGCTGATTCCCTACTATCTTCTCTATAATTTGGTATTTCCTTTAATGTTTGTGTGTTAACTAGTGTGAAGATGACATTATGTAATACAGCATCCAGTGCTAATTCCCTGTTATGTTCTGTATAATTTTGTGTTTTCGATATTGTTTATGGCTTGTTCTGGTTCGTATGTCTCCATTCTTTTGTCTTTAAAATTAAAAAAAAAAAGAGAGAGAGACAGCCTCACAGATAAACACTCAATATATTCCTGCTGCTGTACCGCATGGCTTAATTGATTCGGCCTTACAGCACTTTCGAGTTCATATAGCACAAAGCCCCCATAGACCTTACAGCACCAAGGCAGCATGTGGTAATCGGAAACACCAACCGAAGAGGTCAAGTGGATCTGAACTCTAGCTCCACCATGATGTACTAGCTATGGGCCAAATCACTTAAGCTCTCCATTCCTTAATGGCCTCATCTCACAGTGAGGATAATGAGGATCTCTGCCCAACAGGGTTGTGAGGTTCAGTGTGAATGATGAAAGCACCCAGAACATAGTAAGTATTCACTAAATGCTACCAATATTACCCTCCTTCTTTCCAAAACATCCTTTCTTCCTATTGGTTCTTCCCCCAAACTTGAGGGCTCAGGGTTGCTTTCTGGTGGCAGCAGTGGTGGGGGAGGGCGGGAGGGACAGGCTCCTTGGAGGAAAACAAAGACTCTCTGTGGGAGACCCCGGGGTCTCGCTTATTCTATTGCTTTAACCCAAATGATGCACACATCCAAAGGTCAGCACAGAAAGAGAGGACTCTAAGCCCTCCACTACCTTCTCCCCCTGTGTCCTGGCCTCGTGGCCACCCCAGCTGGCATTCTGTCTCCTGGCTGTCTCCTCATCACCTGGTCACACGGTTCCTGGCACAGTCTCTCATCCCTTAGAATCAAATGTTATTCCACCAGGCACCTCCCAGAGCTCTACCACACTTCTACTTCTGGACTCTTATTTGGGTTAAAAAGAGAAAGAGCAAGCCTGACCAAGCCTCTTAACCAAGCCTGTATTGCAGGTTTCTTCCTGGCTTTGGGAAACACGGCCTCACCTGCTCTTCCCAAGAGTTGATGACCACCAGGTAGGCATTCTCCAGTTGGCAGTACTTGTGAGCCTCAGGCCAGGTCATCCCAGCACGAGAGAACCAGTAGCAGCTGCCTTCGTGCTCCACCCAGTTAATGGGGCAGCATTCTGTGCCTGAGGGAACCGGGGGGCAGAAAAAGGTGAGATACTGCCGGAGAGGACAGACACGCTGGGGCCAGAGGCTCCCTGTCCCTACCATTACTCTGGAGGAACGCCATCTGACAAGTCAGGGTGCGCAGATCCACTGGGAAGTGCTTCAGGTGAAGGTGCAGGGTAGCATGCTCTGAGAAACAGGTGCATGGATAGCAGAGGTAAGCGCCCGTCCTTCCAGGGTCAGGCACAAGACGTTAGCTGTCAGCAAGGAAGGCGCACACCCGCTCACCACACCACATATCCCGCATGGCACATGCCCCACCACGCAACACACATATACCAGATGGTACACTTGAAAGGACAGTGCACACCACACCTCACACATACCACACGCACCACAGACACACACCACCCACGTCGCCTGCACCACCCGCACACGGATATCCCTCACACAGCACAAGACATACCACACATGTACAAACACACAGCGTGGATACACACACCGTGCGCAGAACCACACGTACCATCACACACACATACACACGCACCGGGAAGGCCTCTGACCTGCTTGGAGATCTTGCTGCTGTTTCTCTAACTTGGCTCCCAAGGATGTCAGCTTGTCGTTCGCTCTGCCTCTTGAAACAGGGAAACTAAGTTGCTCTGCCTCCTGCACGGGCCTCCGGCCTCACACTCCCGGGGCATGAGCTGGGGCTTCTCACCCTGTCCCAGAACGGTGTCTGCTCCCAGTCGGCATCCCCACAACCCCCCGAAGACACTCCTTTGAAGACTCAACACAGAGCCCAGAAAAGTCTTGTGCCAAGCACCCAGTCCACTCACCATGGGAGTCCAGAGCCTGGATCTCCATCAGGGTACCGGAGGAGAAATTGCTGAACGCTTCTTTCAGGGTCCGCAGCTCCCCCTGCAGCTGTGTGCCTTGTCAGGAGACAGCAGGACAGGCTGGGGTGTGGGCTGTGCGTGGGCCTGTCCCCGCACCACCCATCACCGCCGTGGTCGTTACCCCATCATCACCCACCACAGCCCCTACCTTTGCCCGGCACAAGCCCTGTGCTGTCTCCGCCTCTCCTCCCCTTGCTCCTGTCACTGCCCCGTCACTGCCCACAACCCTTTCCCATCTTCGCCCCTCCCTGCCAGCCCTCTGACTCTCACTTTGGGACCCAATCACACAAATGGCCACCAGCAGCAGGATATTGAAGCCCAGGGCGAGCAGACTGAGACACAAACTGGAGCAGAGGCGCTGCCGGAGGGGCTGGGGAGAAGACGGCCCTGTGAGAGAGGGGGTGTCAGGAGCTGGGCATCCAGCGAACGGGAGCTGCAGCACGGGGCACAGTGGAGCAGAGGGGCACAGACATCTGCGGAGACACAACACAGGCAGGGGAGGAAGCCAGGTCGGGGGCTGCGGGGTGCTTGGTGGTGTTTGGCTGTTGAGGTGTTGCACACACACACACTTGAGCCCAAATGAACATGTTTAAGCATGCGCACACCCCAGCACAGCTGCACAGAACATGCATTCACGTAGCACACAGTACACCAGCTAGGTGCAAAATGGAGATTTTGGTCCTGGGGACAGGGAGACACAGTGGGACCTGGGGGACACACTTGGGCTTTACCAGACACACACCCTAACAAGGAGATCTGTGAATGGTTTCCCCTCCTGCCCCAGTGGGAGAGGCCTCTTGATCATCTCTGGTTTTAGTCTCTGTCCTCCCACATTCCTACCCCTTCAGACTAGGATCCCCGGAGGCTGGGCCCAACATTCTCCCTAAGATCAATGCCTGCACCCCTCATGCAAGTCCAAAGCTGAATCCACTCCATCCCCAAATCTACTGGCTCCTTCAGTCCATAGACCACTTCCTAGGAGCTGGCCCCCGGTCTCCGCATGTCTTCACTCAGTGCCTCCTTTCCCAGTTCCCATTGCCCTTGCTCCCCCAGAAACCCAAGCCCCACCATAAGCACTCTTTAGTGACCATAGTGACCTCTTCTTCCCACTAATCAATCTACATCCTGACCAACACACACACGCACTCAGACAGTTTTCATTTCACTCTCACACTCACACATTCGTGCACACACATTAACACAGCCTCTCCTACACACTCTCACACAGTCATACACTGAGACACTCTTTCTTTTATTTCTCTGTTTTCTTTAAACAGAGTCTTGCTAAGTTGTCCAGGCTGGGCTCAAACTTACAATCCTCCTGCCTCAGGCTCCCAGAGTGCTGGAATTACAGGTGTGCACCACCACACTCAGTAATGCACACGTTCTTACACCTCAGACATGTGCACATCGCCATGTTCACACACCACACACACACACACACACACACGAACTGGCGCACCCCTCTGCTGTCTCTTCCGGCCCAGAGGAGTGACCTACCCCAGCCCTAAGCTCCTGCTTTTGCAGCGTCCGCCTGGGTAACGGTTCCTCCTCTCTGCCTTGAACCCTGACTCTGTGAACCGCCCCTCTCATGGCTGTCGCATCCTGGCAGGCCCACACAACCTAGGGGGCTCATGCAGGGCCCAGAATTTTCCTCCTCAGGTCACCTCTTGCTGCCATCCTGAGCTGGACACTGTTCCTGTGAGCAACCACCCACAGCTCGTGATGTTTTCACACCGGGGACTGTCACCTTCCTCCACAGAAGCCACACTCAGAGCCCCACCTTGACCCAGAGAGGCTGTGCCTCTGATGCTTGCTTCCTACCCTCTGAGCGCAGCCTCTCTGCCTCTCACTCCCCGCCACACCTTCCCCGATGACCTTGCCTTCCTCTCTGCACCAAGGTTAAAATGTGCCCCTAAAAATGTTGAAAACTTGATTCCCAGTGCAGAGTTCCAGGGCGGGGCCTGATGGGAAGTGGCTGGATCACACAGGGTGTGTCCTCCTGCATGGATTACTGCTTCTTGCAGGAGCGGATTATTTACAAAAGCTTCTCTCTTGCTGTCTCTCTCACCCCCTGTTATGATTTGTGTCTAAATGTCCCCACAGAGCCTCATGCGGTCATAGGGCTTTTTCAGAGGTGACTGAATCTAGAGTGTGTGACCCTGGGATTAAGGGTGTGTGATCAGCACATCAGTCCACTGATTTGTTGGCATAGCTCTGCGTAGGATTAAGGGTGTGAGCACTACACGTGCCCCAGGGCAGGCAGCCTGCATACAATACGAGGGACAGAAAGAGTCTCATCTCCCCTGTTTGTTGCTTTGCTATTTTCTGCCCACCATAACCGTTCTCCTCTACCAAGCCACTCTATCTTGGAGTCAACCAGTTAGGGACCGGAATCTCTACAAACTGTGAGCTAAAGAAATCTCTCCTCCTTTAACCCTGGGTGTCAGGTATTTTGTCTCAGCAACGAGAGAAAAATAACTAAGACACCCTTTCTTTGTCCTTCATGAGATGATGCAGTGAGAAGGTCTCCAACAGGGGAGATACAGCCTGCTAGCTTCCATAATCATGAGCCAATAAATCTGTTCATTATAAATGACCAAGTCTCAGATACTCTGTTATTGCAGCACAAAATGAGCGAGGACACACTCCCCCAGAAGCTCTCCCTGAGCAGTCTTCCGCACCCAGCCTGGGATTCCACAGTTCAGCTCCCACTGCACCCCTCAGTGCTGCCCACGGAAAGGCCCTTGCCCTGCTTTGAAACCGGTCACCTGCAGACCCCCAACTCAAGGTCAGCTCCAGCAGCACCACCAACTGGTCACATATCCGGGACCCATCATTCAGTGTCTTGGTGCCCCCATGTTTTTAGATGTAAAATGACAATAACAAGGGGCTGGGGATATAGCTCAGTGGAATAAGCGCCTGCCTAGCAAGTGCAGGGTCCTGAGTTCAATCCCTGGTACCGCAAAAAAAAAAAAAAAAAAATGACAATAACAAAAGTAGCATGTAAAGTGCTGCTTGGGCAGTTTGAAAATTAAATGTTCTCTCCAAGACGAAAACACAGTAACCAGGTTTACCCTTTCCTCCAGAAACAACCAAAACAATAAACAAACAACTATAATACACAACAGTTTTCAAGACACTGGACAACAAGCAGCAAAGGACAATGACCCCTGAAAGACAGGAAATACAAGAGATGAGTCTTCCGATCACCCCACCTTGCTTCTTGGAGAAAGTTTTCAGGTCAGGGAGCAGGGAGAGGAAATCAAGGTGGAGTCCTGCAGACTCCCTAGGTTGAGGAGATGGAGCTGGGAGTCAGAACCCAAGGTGGTTAAGAGCTCACAGGATCAAACTGACTCCAACTTACTCAACTGCATCCCAGAAAAAAAAAAAGAGCTGAAAAATATTTAGAGTAAAACAAAAATATCTAGAAGGCAACAAGTTAACTTCACAATGTCTAGCATCCGATCAAAGATCACAATGCATACAATGAAACAGGAAAACACAACTTATAATGAGGAAGTTAACAGATCCATCAAAATGGGCTGGGGGAATAACTCAGTGGTAGATTGCTTAGCATGTGTGAATCCCTGGGTTCAGGACTAGCTGCAGGAGGGTGTAAGGGCATCAGTGGGACCGTGAATAAGTGTGATATATTAACATATACTTAGCTGGAGTCCTTGACAGAAAGGAAAAGGGTGGAAAAAAATATTTGAGGAAACAACGGTGAAAACATTTCCAGATTTGTTGGAAACTGAGTAGATGGAATTTCATACCGGGAAGGGTGGGAAGCAGTCAGCAGTGAAGTCTGCTCCTGCAATGACTCCTCCTTCCAGGCTGGAGAGAAATGCATGATTTGTTGTGACATCTAGGCTTATACCTCAATGTTGGCCCTCAGTCCATTTGGCGAGTTCCCACTCTCATTAATTTCGAAAATTCTGGACTCTCTCTAAGCCCCCGCTCAAATTCTGGACCCTCTCAACCTCAGAAGGCCCAGCAATAACCAAAGTCGTTGCCGAAGGTTCACTAGTCCCTGGCACCACGTGGGCCCAAAAGTTGCAGAAGACAGTGGAGGCAGACATGGCCTTTGTCCCCATGGAGCCCACAGATGGACAGTAAGACTTGGGAGCCCACTGCCAAGGGACGGAGGGAGAAGCCATCAATGGGACATCTATCCCTTCTGCCCACTCCTGCTCTGCCCAGTGCCAGCTCTCCCTCCTGCTGGCCCCGGGAATGAAGGATTCCCTCCAGCCCAGGCTCATTGATCTCACTCCCTGAGCTCTAAGTCCCAGCCCCTCCTCCTTCCATAGAAAGCAGCTCCATCACCAGCTCCTACGCAGAGCACCCTCCTCCACCCCTGGCACCTGCCCTTCTACCTAGAAGCGCTCTGATCTCTCTTGCCTTAACCTTTTCCTAGTCACTGGAGGCCCGCTTCAAGATTTGCTAAAGAAAGATTCAGGCAGGAAGTCCAAGAGGAGCAGGAATGTTCCAGTCTCTCTGTGCTCGTTTCCCCACCCACTCCAACTCACACAGAGTCCTGGCTGGCTCTGTGTTCCTTCCATCCACACACACGCACAGGCAAACACACAGCACTCGTGTCCCTTGCGGCGGGAAGAGGAGGAAGCCACCTGCAACACACCTGGAAAGCCCTCTCTAAGCACAGCTGTCCACGGCTTACACCTAGAAGGACTTATTCCTAGCTCAGAGCATGAGAGGGACAGACCCTAGAGAGATAGAGAGTACTCAGCCGCTGACTCGGGGTGAACATGAGGCCCAGAAAACTGGACACTTGCCTTTCCAAAATGGATTTTCTCTCCTGGGATTCTGCCCATAAGTGCCTGGCCCCTCACCACCACTGAGCTGATGGTCGTTGTCCTCAGGGTCCAGCTGCTGGATGTCTTGAAAGTCCTTCTCCATGATGGGCCCAGAGCGGGAATCAGATGTGGGACTGAGTAGAGGCTGCAATTAGAGCTGGGACTTACACTACGAGGCGAAGTCTAGTGGAGGCTGACAGTAGGATTGAGTAGGGCCTGGGGAGTTGGGTGACAGGCTGGGCTGGGTCTGAGACCAGAGATGAGTTCAGGGTAAAGATTTTAAATATTTGGTCCTGCCCCATCTCAAGAGATGGCTTAGCCTGTAATCTCAGTACTCAGGAGGCTGAGGCAGGAGGATCGCTGCCAAGTTCAAGGTCACCCTGAGCTACAAAATGAATTCAAAACTAGTCTGAACTACAGTGAGACCCTGTCTCAAAAACAAATAAAACAAAACAAAAAAGAGATGTCTTAGCCCCTAACATGGTCAGGAAACCTCCCTTCATACTCTCAAGGATCAAACCACCCACATCTTCCCACCCAGCCCCACTGTCAAATAATTCGAAATATCCCCCACCCCGCTTGTCTCCCCTACCTTGGTCACCGGTTAAAGGTGTGAAGAGCTGGCTCTGGGTCCTGCAGGCAGCCCAGGCCCCAGGGAGAAAGAGGGGTTAAAACTGAGAGAACTTAGGCAGGTAGGGGTGCTAGGTGAGAGGGGAAGAGGAAGCTCGTCCAGGCCGGGGTCCTGGGTGTCTAAACTACTCTAACCCGGTGTCTCCTGGCCCGGGGACTTTGGACAGTAAATAGAAACAGTCGGAACTTGGGCAATGAGCAGTGGTGGAGGGGAGCACAACAGTCCCCCCAGGTGCCCATCTCCCCAGGAAGGGGCCTCCTGGTCTCCACCCCCCACCTTGCCTTCACATGCCAGTCACGTCACTACTCACTGTACAGTTTGGGGAGGGGAGTCAGGCCTAGGAGGGCCAGGGTGTAGCTCGTGATTTCTCCTCCCCTATTCACTTCCTGCCTCCGCATTTCCCAGAATTGTTGGTGTCTCTAAATATCCCTGGCCGGGCTCAGAAGGACCGACAGCCTCCCTGTTCTTGCCCAATCTGGGCCTGTGTTACTGGAATCCAAATACCAGACCGCAACTTCCTGCGAGCTCAGCGCCAGGTTCCCGAGCCCCGGTCTGACCCCCTCGCTCTGCTGAAGGGGCGAAGTTCCTCAAGATATGGAAGAAACAGGGCAGGAGAAAGGAGCGCGGCGGGAAGCAGCTCTTCCCGCGGCAGGAGCAGCCCTGCCCTGGAAAGCAGCTCCTGTGGTCCAGCGCTGCACCAGGTCCAGGACCACAAATATCAGTCCTCATCCCCCGCCACTGTGGCGAATCATCTACAGATGTTTTCGTACATAACCCTCACAATACAACAGTCCCCAGGAGCTGGCTGTGTTTGTAATCCGCGTTCCACAGGGGAGCAATGGGGGCCTCAAGAAAACTGAGGGATGTGCTCCGGGTGGGAATCTGGAATGTCCCCCAAAGACTTGTGTGCTAAAGGCTGGGTCCCCAGACCATGACACTACTGGGAAGTAGAGGAAAACTCAAGAGGTGGGGCCCACTGGGAGGTCCTCCCGTCCCTGGAAGCTGCCCTTGAGGAGGATTTCGAAAGCCAGACCCTCCTCTTCCTCTCAGTTCCCAGGCACCAGGTGAACAGCTTCACTCTCACCAGGATGTGCTGATTCTTCACAGGTCCAAAGCAAAACAAGGCAACTGACCATGGACTGAAACCTCTAAACCCAGGAGCCAAAGTAGGTTTCTTCTCTTTATAAGCTGGTTTATCTCAGGTATCTGTGTTACTGGACCCAGGTCCAGCTGTTCACTGCTCAGAAGGCCACACTCAGGAGATGAGAACTGGGTTGAAAAGAAATCAGTTTTACTCAAGAGCCAGCGCCCCGGCAGACGGAGGGAGCTATGGTCTCCAGAGCCCTTTCTTAGGAAACTCACATGTACACGTGTTTGTCTGTAGAGCAACAGGAGGTGCAGGGGGGGTAACGGGCAGGAAGATTTCATGCTGCGTCACGCCCAGGTTCCATACCATCTTGTCACTAGGGGAATGCTTTTCTTTCTCTTTTGCCAGATCATCCTTGCAACAGCAATCAACCTTCATGTCCTAGTCCTACAGCACCTCCAGTCCTACATTTCTTTAGACAAACGTTATTTTCTTGCAAATTATCTATATTTCTGTTTTTAAAGAACAGGATTGGCAAGTTGTGTGTTTCGTGTTAGTGAAGTACATTCTGATGCTACCTGGAGGTCGTCAGATGTCCTGGCTTCTGTAAACCTAGAGAAAAGTTACTGATCAGTTTTAAGACTTCTGTCTTCTTAGTTCCTTTTCCCAGGAACAGGTAACCTTGCAACTTAAGGTACAGAACAGGGGAGAACAGAAGCTGCTTTTTCTGGGGAACAGTATTAACCCCTTAGGCAGCTTCAGGCGCTGGTGGAATCTACAGAAAAGCTAATGGGAAACTGCTAACATATTCTGCTGCACTGCCTCCAAATTAGTGGTTTTTGAAGTCAACTAAAATCAAGTAAGGCTTGAGAGTTTATTTCGATTTTTCCCTTTCTTCTAGTAAGAGAAATCTGATAATGAGAAATGGGACAGTCATTGCTATACCAGAGATGAATTGGGAAAGTGTCCGGTGCTGGCTTACAGAGAGATTTTAAAAATTTGGAGAAGTGGGCTAGCAAAAGCCTAAAATCCTCAGAAGACCAGGAAGCTGATAGGAATTCAGACAATAAAAGCTATGCTGATGAAGTTCCAGATGAAAATGGAAATTCTGCTGGAAATGAGACTTTAGGCCACTCATGTTACTCTGTGGTAAAGAATTTTGTCTCATTTTGGCCATGCCCTGAGCTCAAAAGTGATGAACTAGTTTATCTATCAGAGGAAAGTTCAAGGCAGCACAGCATCCAGGCAGTGCCACTGAGTTAGGAGATTAGGGCTGGGGCAAAACTGGTCAAACAGCTGAGCAAAATCTATCAAAACCCTGCAGACACAATGCAGCACACAACACAGGACCCAGGATCCAGAATCCTGAGCACTGCAGTTCCTCAGCACTGGATGCAGAACCAATCAGAAAAGTGCTATTTTTAATTCTTCATTTACATTTGGCACCAAACCAAAGCAAATCTTCAATGGGACAGTTTAAATCTGGTGCCAGGCCAAGAGCATGTGTGATGCAACAACTGTGCCAATGTTTTATTTGCATGAGGGAGAAGCCAACTCAGGAATTCCAGAGACAAAGAGCCCCTTGCCCTTACCACATGGCTGCTGTGAGTCTGCTCACCCCCTGCTCTCAGGCTGCAGAGCCTGCTTTCCCCCCTTCAGTGAATGTGCTTTCCTCATCCAGTTCTTTGTTTATAATAGCAAGAATTTAGAAAGAATTTCCCCGGGACTCACTAACCAGTCACAGCGTGGGTGTTGCTGACAGCTATTAGCCAAATTTACTGTCAGAACTGGAAACAGAGTGGAAGAATTTGGAAAACTTACAGTTTGGTCAAATCTTCAGGAATAAACAACCAAATTCAAGTGCGCACAGGCAGCAACATCTGTGTCACAACCAGCACCTGGATAGAAACTGTTGTGAGACGCCTTCAATTGCAAAATATCTCAGCTTCAGAGAGGTTCATGTGAAAAAATGTATACCATGCAAGTGAGGAAAGTATAATATAAGAAAATGATAAGAATCATGTGAGATAGAACCAAGATGTCCAAAAGACATGTAAAAATTACAGAAAAAGAGTAGAAGACAATAAACACTAGCCTAATAAGTGTTTAAAAAAATATTCTCCAAGCCGTATAAAGCCTTTTCCTGTTCCCATGGGTGCATCTACAAGTTGGTCCCTAGTTTATGATGCAAACACAACTCCACTCATGTATTCATTTGTTGATGTATCTCCTCAGCAAAGATTAAGAACCTATTATGCTTCAAGCATTACCAACAATTCCAAACACTTGCGCTCCCTGAATTAAACCAGGATACTCCTACCTCGCTGATAATAAGCACCACATAACGGTGTCTCTCTTTTCATTTTCGTTTTCAGGAACTGCAGAATGAAACAAGGGTTTAAACATTAACAACTTTGTACGTCCTGATGGACTGCATTGCTTCTCTGTGTCTCTTCCTCAAAATTTTCACTTTCTACTTGTATTTCAGTTTTCGGTGGTGTTTAATCTTAGTTATACTTTACTATAGCTCAGGTGGGGAGGTAGCCAGGCAGGCAGGCAGGTAGGTAGGTAGGTGGTAAATCTCTCTAATACTTCTAGAACGTATGTGCTCCCGCCAAGCCTGACCTGCTCCCCACCTGGCCTTGTGAAGGCCCCAGGACTCAGGCATGTTCCTTCTCCTCTCGCCGCACCTGGTGACTGGCCGCCCCCCTGAACATCTCTGCAATTCCTACTACTGTGGTCACAGCTCAAAGTTCAAAAATATCCCTTTATTTTCTCATTACTAAATTTAAACAATATCCCAAATTTTCTTTCTGTTTCATGGGAGAAATTTTAGGATAAACTTGAGTCCTCTGTAGGAAAATGATCCTAATGTTAAGAAAAATAAATCAGACACACAACCTTAAATATCACATGGCTTCTTTTATATGAGAAACCCAAAATATGAATAAAAGCAAAATAAAAGATCAATAATAGGAAATAGATCTTTGGCTAAAGAAAAGGGGATTTAGAGATGGAAGGAGGGGAAGGAAAGGGGATAAGGAAAAATCAAGACGTGCCCCGGAGCTGTGCCAGGTCCCCGTGAGAAACGTGAGCACTGTACGCTGCGACACGGACTAGTAAGGAAAATAGTAATTGAACAACAAAAGTAGAACAAGGTAAGAGAAGTGGTGCTCTCTTCCAACAGTAACTTGAGGCATGAAAAAAGAACTCTGTTCACGTTCCCCTAGGGCTGTCTACCTCCCCCAGCGCATCCCCCCACACGGTGCACAGGCAGGAGCAGAGGCCTGGACTGCAAATTGCCAGGTTCAATGAAGGCCCTGCGTACCCGGAAATCAGTGAGTTCGTGATCCGGAAGAAGTGGGGATTCTTCGTAACAGCAGATGAAATTCTAAAACAAAAATTAAAGGCAGCTTGTCCTCCCTTCTCCCACCTAAAGGGGCAGGAGACACGCACAGGGCTCCCTGCCATGTGAGGCTTTGCAGAAGGACCCCCGGACTCCCTCATGGGAGTTTAGGGACAGTTTCTCAAATAGTGTGAGCGGAGTGCTGCTTCTCAACTGGAGATTCCTGAGGTCCAGAGACCTCACAATTATTCTAACAAAGCCTGAAAGAACTTCCCTAACCAGCTGAGGGGACTCCCTTCTCAGCACCCCACAGCTCTTGGCAGGTTGGGAGAGACCTTCAGGAGCTCCTGTAACACGCATGCGGAGGCTAAGTGGATGATCCCAGGAAAGTCAGCGGGAACTCATCTGTGTGAGCAAAAGAAATCCACCCCGCCAGGACAATGCAGACCACCATGGGGGCCAAGTGCAGAAGTGCTGCTCCTCCACAGGGTCATCAGCTTGACAAGTCAACCAGACACCGCATAAATGCCTGGTAGAGGTGGACCCAGCCTGAATAAGTGGTAAGGAATTCCGTGTTTATCCTAGGTGTCCGGTGAAGGGAGCTATCTGCAGCTTCAGCCATTGTGCATTATCCCATCTATTCAAATCCAAACCAAGACTATGGAATATGGAATCCAGAGGATGTGGCTGAGTTTGATCCCATCAGGAGAATATGGACTTAGCAACTAAAACAGGGCACATGATTTTCCCCTGGGGCTCAGGAGAATCATCCTGGTTGTAAGCAAGCACCAAGCCCTGCATCCAGTCTCAGAACTGAGTTCCATGATGTAGCTTCAGACAACCTCTAACAACCCCAGGTGATGTGGGATAATACTTCTTCAGGGAAGTGTATTCTAAACTAAGCAGGTCTGAAACTCAGTATATACATTCCACAGTATCTGGGTATGATGGTGTGCTCCAATAGTCCCAGCTACTCGGGAAGCTGAAGAAGGAGGATCACTTTAGCCCAGGAGTGCAAAGGCTGCCTGGAAAAGCATACTGAACCTCATTTCACAAGTTAATTAACTCATTAATAATAACAAAACAGATGACAAAGGTATTAAAAATATGGTATTAATATATCGGTGCTAAATTTAACTGTGATCTGTATTTGCTATTAAAATGCACAAGGAAATTTAGTATGCTAAAATTTCCAAAATTAGCTTTGTGATATTAACTGAAACCACAAAAGTGTGTTCTTAATTTTAGACTTGTAGCTCCAGTTGAAAGGCATGAAATAACTCGATCGTGTTTGTACATAGTAATGCAACGTTGCCTTGAGATTCATGGCGACTGTTAATTTGGCTTATTTGACAACCCAAAGCAAAAAGAGCAAAGCTGAGGGCAGCACAATACCCACCCTCACCTGCACTACAAAACCTGAAAGAACAAGAGCAGCATGATGCTGGCACAAAAATAGACATGTCAACGGAATAGAATAAAACAATCCCATGCAGCTACAGTCATCTGATTCTTGACAGGACAGAAAAAACAACCTCCTTAGCCAACGGTGCTAGGAAAACTGACTGTCCACATATTTCTGTATAGGTAGTGATTCCTACCACTAACCCCATCCAAAAGCCAATTCAAAATGAATCAAAGACCCAGGTATAAGACCTGAAACTGAAGCTGCTAGAAGAAAACCTTTGAAGTTGTAGGCACAGGCAAAGATTTTCTGAGTCAGACTCCAATAGCACAGGAAATAATACTGAGAAGGGACAATAGGACTGCAGCAAATTTAAAAGCTCCTGCACAGCAAGGGAGTAAAGAGACAGCCTACACAACGGAAGAAAATCTTTGCCACCTACTCTTCTGACAGAGGAGTAATATCTAAAATATGTAGAGAACTCGAAAATTTAACGCCAAAAAAATCAAACAATAAATGGGCCAATGAATTGAACAGACACTTCTCAAAAGAAGCACAAGTGGTCAATAAGTATATGAAAAAAAGCTCAACATCATTAGCCATTAGAGAAATGTAAATCAAAACTATATTGAGATTCCATCTGACCCCAGTCAAAATAGCTACCATCAGCCAGTTATGGTGACGCACACCTGTAATCCCAGCACTCAGGAGGCTGAAGCAGGAGGATTGCTGCGAGTTCGAGACCAGCCTGGGCTACAAAGTGAGCTCAAGGCCAGTCTGAACTACACAGCGATATGCTGTCTCAAAAAAAAAAACTAAAAATGGAAGTACCATGTGACCCAGCAACCCTACTCCTTGTTATATACCTGAAGGAATTAAAGTCAGCTTAATTCCTTTCCAATGTAAGGGCTCAGTAAAAATCAGTTCTTTCACTTTTGGTCTCCTCCAGTTGTCCCAGGGAAAGCTCTACTCCCCTGTGCACCTTCAAGTGCTTAGCCTGATTTTACTTCCCTGCAGAGTGATAGGAATCAGCACCAGACAGAGATGGAGAGGCCCAGAGGGAGACCCAAGCCTGCTGTGGTTCCACCTGAGCAGAAAAATGCATTCTCCAGTGGGGATTTGGAGACTTCAACAATTTGGGGAACTTCAAGGGCAGGAAGTGAAAGATGTGGGCTTAGAGAGGTCCCTAGGTCACAAAAAACAAGGAAGCCAGGAGCACCAACAAGGAATCAGCCAGGGAGGAGAGCCACTCTGAGGATGAAAGTGAAGACCCTGCTCCCCCTGCCTGACCAGGGCAGAGCCCGCTGATCCCAGGGCCAGCTCTGCATCAGCACCTCCGTGAGCCCTAACTCCAGCCCTACAGCCAGCCTAATCTTAGGTCAGTTCAATCAAAGTGAAGGATTGGGGGCCCTACGGGATCAAATCGTAAAAGGATTCCCCTGGTCTCGGTGCCGTCTTCTTTTCTTTGTTGCTTTTCACTTCCGGTCTCTGTCTCGCTCCATGTATCTATTTCAGTCATGCCTTGACTTCTTTCTCCTCCATTGGCCCCTTTCTGCTTCTCTCTGGCTCACTCTCTCATCACATGACACATAGTTATTAAGCATCATTTTGTTTTTTGAGACAAAGTCTTGTTATGTAGCCCAGGCTGGCCTCAAGCTCAGTGATCCTCCTGCCTCAGCCTCCCAAGTGCTGGGGTTACAGGCGTGTGTGACCATGTCCAGTTTAAGTATCAATTTAGGGAAATATCTGTGAGTTTTTCTTTTTAGTTTATTAGTACATGTGTGCAGTACATGTGTATACAGCACATCCCAATTTCTTTTTTCATCCCCTTTCCCTTCTCTCCCTCCCCACTCCCCCATCTTTTGACCCCCTTCCATTTTTTGTACATGTGTGCAGGTAGGATGATTCAGAGCCCCATGTGAAAATCTTCAGAAGGGAGACCAGAGATGTTTCTCAAAATTATACGATATCCCAGCTGGTAGGGAACAAGGCTGCTCCCGGTCACCAGATTCCACCCATTCAGAGGAAACTTGTGCCCAAAGAGGAGGGGAAAGCCAGGCACGGTGGCACACACCTGTAATCCCAGCACTTGGGAGGCTGAGGTAGGAGAATCACTGTGAGTACAAGGCCAGCCTGGACTACAAAGTGAGTTCATGGCCAGCCTAAACTGCATAGTGAGACCCTATCTCAAAAAGATAAAAAAAAAAAGAGAGAGAGCAAGAGGGTATATCCAGGATGCTAGAGCCCCTGGCCCCAGAACTGTCCTAGACAACAAATCTGGACCACATACTGAAAATGAGTGTGTGATTTTGTTTCCTTGGGCTGCCACAACAAAATACCACAGACGAGAGGCACAACCAACAGAAATTAATTTTCTCACAATTCAGCAGGCTGGAAACCTGAGACCACGGTGTCCAAAGGCTTGGTTTCCTGATCTTTCTCCTTGGCATGGAGTTGGCTGGTTTCTCAGCGTGTCCTCACATGATCCTTCTTCCTCCTGTCTGTGTCCTAATCTCCCACGGACACCAGTTACATTGGATTAGGTCACATCTACCCCCAGTAAGCGCATTTAACCTTAATTGTCTCTTTTTTTAGGACTACTGGAGATTGGACCTGGAGACTTTGCACTGAGCTACATCCCAGCCCTTTGTGTTATTGCCCAAGCTGGGCTCAAACTTTCAATGCTTCTGCATCAGCCTCTCAGAGCATGCGCCAGCATGCCTGGCTTCTCTTTGTCTATTTAAAGGCCCCATTTCCAAACACTGATGGTTCCAATTCTAGTCAACCAGTGGTTAGGATTTCAACCACTGATTTGTGGGGGACACAGTTCAGCCCATTACAGAGTAAAAAATGGACAACTCTTATCTGCAATTGCATGTGCATGTTCACATGTGTGTTCACATGTTTCATGTGTGCTGGGGAAGAAGGGGTCAGAAGAGAGTTACTTTCCCCAAATCCAGCTCATCCCAATACCAGGCCCAGAAGGACAGAATAAGAACTTCCCTGGTTGGGTATGATGGTGCATGCCTGTAATCTCAGCACTTGGGAGGCTGAGGCAGGATTGCTGCAAGTTCAAAACCAGCCTGGGATAGAAAGTGAGCTCAAGGCCACCCTGAACTGCATAGTGAGACCCTGTCTCAAAAAGACAGAGAAAAAAAGAATAAGAACTACCCTGGGTTCAATCCCCAGTACCAAAAAATAAAAAGAGGCTTTAAATTATGGAAGTTTCAAACTTCTGGATAGCATTGACAGCCTTAACCAAAGAGGCTTGAGTGCGACCCTCAGCCCTTCTACCACGTGAAGACACCAGAGATGCCTCCTGCCTGGCTGGCATGGTGGTGCTGGCCTATAATCCTGGCACTCTCGGAACTGAAGCAGGAGGCCTGGGGTTATAGCTCCGTGGCATAAGTGCTTGTCTGGCAAGTGCAAGATCCTGAGTTCGATCCCCAGTACCACAAAAAACAAAACAAAACAACAAAAAAGGAACTGAAGCAGGAGAATTGAAAGTTTGAGTTCAGCTTCGGCAAATTAACATAGGGAGAGCCTGCCTCAAATTTTTTAAAAAGGAATGAGGTTGTAGCTCGGTGCAAAGGCCCTGGTTTTAACCCCCAGTACCACAAAAGAAAGAAAAAGGAAAAAGAGGTGAAAGAAGAAGAAAGAAAGAGGAGAAGAAAGGGGAGGAGGAGGAGGACGCCAGCAGTGAACTCCAGCACTAGCAACAGCACCGGCAAATCTGGCAGTGCCTTCATCTGCAAAACCCTAAGAAATGAATTTCTATGGCTTATAAATTACCCAGCCTTAGGGACCTTGTCATAGCAGCACACCTGGGTTAAGACACCTCCCCAGGTCCCTCTGACTTCAGAGGCGAGGCTCTGGCCAACATGCACCACTGTGTCACCGACTTGCCTCAGCTTGAGATGCACAAGTAAGACAGATGCGGACTCCTTGCACCAGGTATGTGGCCGTCGCCAGCCTGCACTGTGTGTCTCTTCCACACACCCTGTGTCCACCTGCAGGGTGTGTCCTGGTGACACTAGAATGTGACAGCTATGTGTTTCTTCATTCCTTTGAACAAGCTTCTCATTCCTCCCAGCCCAGTCATTCATCTGGTAACTTCCAGATCATCTTCTGAAAAACAAATGTGAATCACCTCCTCTGAGAAGCCTCCCCCAACTCACGCAGAGCTTACCGGGCCGTCTCTGCACCACTACGTGCCAGGCATAATCTGCTGCTATTGTTCTGGGGCACTGCCTGCTTCCCAAGAGGCACCAGGACACCCACCAAGCACGAGCTGTGATTTTTCTCCTCTTTCTGTGCCTAACAGCCTGCAAGGGACTGTGCACATGGCTTGCTCAGATTCCCTTCCTCTTTGCTTTTAAAGTCAGGATACAGGAAGCTGGGTGTTTTGGTACAAACATTGGGAAAATCTCAGGAAACAGCTCATCAAAAGTATGGAACAAAATAATTTAAAATCAAAATAAACAATAGTTGATGAGAAACTGGGAGATAAACTGCAGAAATCGGAAAAGGATCTAGGAATCGGGAGACAGGAGGGGAGGAAAGGGAAAGTAGAAGGCTTGAGGTGCAGTGTGTGTACGAATGAATCCCCCACTGGGAATGTTATGTAGAGCAAACATATTCTGCTCAAAAACTGTTTGCATTTATAACTCGCTGGCCCTGCTAAGACCAGTAGAGTCTTTTGGGGGGCAAAAGGAGGCAGAATTTCAAGCCAAGGCCCCCAGGAGCTCCCTCGAGCTGCATCTCCACAGCGATTCCCTTCTTCTCAGCACCTGTCAAGTGTTCCTATTCTTGGAGAATCCTGGGTAGGATCTTTGAGGTCCCAGGCCACAGAGTAGGCGGGCTCATGACACTCTGGCCCAGTGCTGTGTCCCACAACTCAGAAGAGCGCCAAATATATCATGGCCTCTCAAGAAATGTTAATGTGGGCTGGAGGTACAGCTCAGTGGGCTAAGTGCTTGCCGCTGAGCACTAGGGCCCTGAGTTCGATCCCCGGTCCCGGAAAAAAAAAAAAAAAGAAATGTTAATGTTTAAGGACTTTTGCTTGAAGAAATAATTCTTTTTTAAAATAAATATTTTTGGGTTTGTTTGAGACTGGGTCTTACTACCTAGGTCAGGCTAACCCTGAGCTCACCGTGGAGCTTGAGCTGCCCTTGAGCCTGTGTCAATTCTCCTGCCTCAGCCTTGCAAGTGCTGAGATTGCAGGCATGCCTGGCTTTAAATTATTGCCCCAGGAAAGATGTGGATAAGGACATAAGGCAGCCAGAACTCTCATACATACACTGCTGGTGGGAATGTAGAATAGTAAATTCACTTTCAAAACCTGTTTAGCAGCATCTACTAAATTTGGACTTCCATATCTCAGTCCTAGAGGGTTACCCAACAGAAACTCATCCATATCTCACCAAGATACATGCATCAGACTGTCCACACAGCCAGGTGTGGTGGTGCGTGCCTATAATTCCAGCACTTAGGAGGCTGAGGCAAGAGGATCAGCCAAGAGTTGAAGACCATCCTGGGCTCCATAGTGGGTTCAAGGCCAACCTGAACTGCATAGTGAGACCCTGTCTCAAAAAAAAAAAAAGGAATGGCCATAACTGTACTCTTCCTTGTAATCACCCCACATGGGACACTACCCAAATGCCCATCAAAAGTATCAGATAAACATATTGGGATACACATGCACACGATGTCCCAGCACTTGCAAGGCTGAGGCAGGAGGACTGACAGGCTCAAGGGCAGCCTAAGCTACATAGTGAGCTCAGGGCTAGCCTGACCTAGATAGTAAGACCCAGTCTCAAAAAAACCCCAAAAATATTTTTTTTTAAAAAGACTTATTTTTTCAATAGCTCTACATAGCAATCACAATGAAACATCTACAGCCATCGGTAACAATATAGACAAATCCACCATGATGAATGAAAGAAACCAGCTCAAAAGTATATATGACACAGTTCTATGTACTTAAGGGCACAAACAGGCAACACTGCTAGAAGTCAGAGGGGGTAGTAGTACCTGGAAGGAGATGCAGTGAAGCCCTGGGACTTGGGGACTTTGTTTCATGACTGGGTTTCTGATTGTATGTGTGTTTGATCTGTGACATTTGACTTCTGCAGATAGATAGATAGATAGATAGATAGGTAGTATGGTCATGTGTCACTTAACAATAGAGATATATTTTGTTAAGTATATCATTAGAAGGCCGGGGATATAGCTCAGCAGCACAGCACCTGCCTGGCAAGCCCAAGGTCATGAGTTCAATTTCTGGTACCAAAAAATATATATATCATTAGGCAATTAAATCATTGTATAAACATCATGGTGAATTCGTATTGTCAGACAGCTACAAAGTCACTCAGCAATATAATTGGGGATGACTATCCTATATGCAGTTTGTTGTTTACTGAAACCTCACTATGAATTATAATTATGAATGTACTTTTTAAAAAGCTTTCTAAAAGCTGGAAATATAGCTCAGCGGCATGGTGCCTGCCAGGCAAGCGTGAGGTGCTAAGTTTGATTCCCTGTTCAAAAAAATGTTTTAATTAAAAGAAATAAAATAAAAAGCTTATGAAATGGTAGTTCTTCAAAATATATTTAACTACAATAAGATCCAGTAATTCCACCACTAGGTATATACAGAAAGGATTGAAAGCACGGGTTCAAAGAGATATCTGTATACCCATATTTACAACAGAACTATTCATATGTGTTATACATTAGAGCCAAAGGTAGAAGCCACCAGGTGCCCACCAAGAGCTAAATAAATAAAATGTGATATATACATACAATGGGATATTACTTGGCTTTTGGTTTGGTTTGGTTTGGTTTGGTTTTTCTTTTCTTTTCTTTTTCTGTACCAGGAATTGAACTCAGAACCTTGCACTTGCCAGGTAGGCACTGTTTTTGGTTTTTCTGAAATAGGACCTCACCCTGTAGTTCAGGCTGGTTTTGAACTAAGTAGTCCAGGCTAGCCTAGAAGTTGCAGCACTTCTCCTGACTCAGCCTCCTGAGTGCTGGGATTACAGGTATACCCAACCACACCCGGCTTACTCAGTTTTTTTAAAAAATGAAATTCTAGCACATGCTATAATACAGATGAACCTGAAGCTATAGTCACAAAAGGACAAATTCTGTGATTCCATTTTTATGAGATACCTGCAGTAGTCAAACTCATAGAGACCAAGTAGAATGGTGGTTACTAGGGGGTCAGCGAGGGTACATTGGGAAGTTATTGTTTAATGGAATACTACAGAGTTTTAATTTTGCTAGGTGAAAAGTTCTGTGGATGTTTGCACAATATGAACTTAATGCCACTGACCTATACTTAAAAAGCGTTAAACGGTAAATATTTTGTGCGCTTACCACAAGTTTTAATTTAAAAATTTAATTGTTGCCATGGGTATTAAAACATCACTTCATGTTTTAGGAGCGCTTTCATTCCTTTGTCTTTTGCCTCTCGCTTGCCGACATTCAGGATCGCAGCGCCGCCGTGTGGTCCCAGTTGCAGGACCCAGACTCCGGAGCGCAAGCTTTTTTCAATAGCGCAGTACTGCGCCTGTCTCTAAACAACTGAGGTGAAAGATGAAGCATATTTCAGTAACTGAACTCCTGAAAACAACGAGGAAACTCTTTCTTCCAATCATTTTTCTTTTATTTATTTGTTTATTTTTAGCGCCAATCATACAGCCGTGCTGGCTACCCTTCGAGCTGATAAAGAATTGCAAAGATCCTGAAGTTGTCCAGGCAGCTTAGGGTCAGAAAAGTGGCGATTTCTCCCAATTTTCTTCCCAGAGCTATTGAATTGGAGTTTGGAAACCAGGACAATTGCGTTTCCAAGCCCGAATTTTGCAGAAGCTCCGTGACGAGAGGCCTCTCGGGCTCGACTTTCCAAGGGAGTAATCACTTCCTGCAGTCCGCATTTTCCTCTCTCACAGACCTTTCTCTGGGTCCCTTCTCCCTCCGAGTCAAATGGGGGTTGTGGGAAGCGATAAGCGACGGCATCGACTCGGACACAGCAGCTCCGCTCTCGCCCAGAAGGACGGCCCCGCCCATCAGGCCTTGCCGCCAAGCCCTGTGCCGAGTCGCTGTCGCCGGTGGTTTCTCTCAGCCTCACCATCCCGCCCATTGGCAAATGGCTATGTTAGCATCCTGCCGCTTGGGCAAACTGCTTCTGCAGAGCCTCGGAACTGTTTCATTTAAGTTTAGGTTGCAAACATCAGGATTTCAGAGTTTCCCTTTACAAGTGTTTGACACAAGTGTTCAAGCTGGCCTGAGAGCAGCGCAAAAGCCACAGGCTAAGGACATTTGCACCAGGACACTTGCATCCCTTCCCAGAGTCTGCTCCTCCCAAGGGGTTCGGGGAGGGGGTGCCCTACGCATCCCCTCCGCGCTGGCCTCGAAGCCCTGTGAGCCTGGCGAAGTTTGGGCTCTCTCGGGGTCCAGAGCCTGCTGCATGATCGCACAGCACTCCTCCTATAACCTCCGCGCTCTCTGGACTCAGGAGCTTACCTGAGGATTCCATTCCTGTGCCCCAGTAATCCTGAGTCCACTCTCTGGTTCCCCTCCACCACCAACCCCAGCCTGCCTGGGGAATCTCAGCTACCTGACCTTCCTGTGACCCATACTGGCAATAGCTTGCTTGTGTGTGTGTGTGTGTGTGTGTGTGTGTGTGTGATAGCTTTTATTCACATGAACTTTTAATGATCAAACACGGTGCCCAGTTACAGATAATTGAATTTGTTTTACGTCACCAAGCTGACATGTAAATTGCTAACCACTTCCCTGTCCAGGTGAAGTCAGCAAGTGACCTAGCAAGAGATCTTTGTTCCTCTAGAAGCAGGAGCAGCTCCCCTCAGCTGTTTGAGTAGCAGCCGGGACTGCCTGAGGAGTGTCCAGGGCCTTGGGAGGGCCTGCCCTGGGCTGCTGGCATTGGTATGCAGAACTGTCTCCTGAGAGGAGATAGCACTTTTCATAGGGGCCAAAGAACTTCTTTGTAATGAAGAAATTCAGACCTCAGCTCCTTTCTTTTGGAGGTTTAATGTCATTAGAACTTCCCTAGTGGACAGAGATGGTTCTAGCTAAGATATGCTGACAGGAAAGGGTGATGTCCCAAGACCCAAGGAGGAAACAGAACTAGTGACTCTCATCTTAGCTCAGCTGCTGTAACAAAACACCACAGATGAGGTGGCTTAAACAACAAACATTTATTTCTTACAGTTCTGGAGCTGGGAAATCCAAGATCAACATGCTTGCAGAATTAGTGTCTGGCAAGTGCTCACTTCCTTGTTTACAGATAGCCACCTTCTTGCTGAGAATGAGAAAATGATTTGTTTGCTTCTGTCAACTCCTTTTCTTACAAGGGCGCTTTATGAGTCAGTGTTCCCGTTTTTGGGCCACAATACCTGACACCCACAATGTAAAGGAGGAGAAGTTTATCCTAGCTCACAGTTTCAGAGGGTCCAGTCCATGGTGGACCAGTGCTGAGACAGAAATGGTATAGCAGCTGGGTCTGGTGAAGAAAAGCTACTCAACCAACAGCAGCCAAGAGGTGGAGAGAGAGTGAAAGAACCAGAAAGAGATGAGGGAGACAGGACAAGACCCCACCCTTCCAGGTCACGCCCCCAGGGACACACCTCCTCCTGCCAGTCCCCACCTCCTAACAGCACCTTTAGCTGTAGCTCATCAATGGATTACTCTGTGGATGAGTTTACCTTCCCCATGATCCAATTGCCTTCTGAGAGCCCCATCTCTAAACACATGAAACTTCGGGGAGACATTTCAGATGTCTAAACCCTAACAACGAGTCTCTGTAATTCCCCAGGAATTGGGACAAGGGACTCCTCATTCATCTGAATGTATGAGCACTTGCGCAGTAACTTGACTATGAAGAGAGACGTGACCTCAGTTGTGCCCAAGCTGGTGAAGCCGGCCATATGAGTGACAGTAAACATACCCTGTCTTCCCTCCTTGATCATGTGTGAGGAAACTAGTTGTCATATTAGAGCAGGAAAGAAAACACAGCTTCCTAACCTGATGTCCACCCTGCTGCAGCTGAACAACCTTGGCCAGGTCCATTTCTTTAAGGCTCAGTTCTGCAAATGGACAAGGGGAGGGGAAGGAGACGTAAAGAGAATGAAGACGTGTTAGGTACATGCACCAGCTCCCCAGGATGAATGTAATCACTGGGTACTGCAAGCACATACTAATAAAAAGTAAAATTTTTACAAAGGTTCTGTTTCTTCATCTTCAAAGTCATAATAATCTCCCCTACCAGGTAAGGTTGTTGTAAGAATTAAAATAGATTGTATACAAAATACCAGACACTCCATCAGGTGTTTTGACTTGAGTCAAAATGAGTTTCCTACTTCCTTCAAGACGGGCATCACCATATTGTGTTTCAGAGTCTCAGTAGGACCCAACATGTAATTTAGACACAGTAAGTCCTCAGCAAAGGTTCATCCATTTGATGTCTGGACCCTCCCACCCATATTAGCCGCCCTGGAAGAGGAGCCACACACCCTCTAGACTTAGGACCCACAGGTTGTTGAGGTGACTGAGTGGGTATTTTCTGGGCCTTGTCAAGGCCACACCCTTCCTTTTACCTGGTCCCCTGCACATGTCCTGTCACTTCTTCTGCTGTCTTGGCTGTAGCTACCTCTGGCAGACAGCTGGGCAGCTTGCTTTCTCCCTCCTCAGCTGGTTCTGGGGATTGAGCCCAGGACCTAGTCCTTGCTTTCCCACTGAGCTACATCCCCAGCCTTTTTTATATTTTTATTTTTATTTTTGAGACAGGATCTCTCTAAATTTCCAGTCTAACCTCAAATTTGTGATTCTCCCAAGCCACCCGCCAGAGTAGCTGGTATGGTGAGCCCTTCCCGGGCCTCCTCACAGCCCAGGAAGTTTATATTTGTGATCCCATGAAAAGTTGTTGGAATTCTAGCAAATCAATTCCAATCTACCACATCCAGCGCAACCCATGGCAAGAATAGACACTAAGACATATTTGTAGTTATGGTGAGCCAAGGGACCCTAAGTCCAGCCATGATGATGGCTATCCGGAACAAAGGCCTCGACCCAAGGCTGAACTCAAAGAAACGCGTCTGCCCTCTCCAAAGACGACCATCAGCACCTCAGCTAGACCCACATGCATTGCTTAAAGTCAACTGAAGGGGTAAGGAAAAGTCCCAGCCAGCTCTGTACATATCAGTACATGGAAATAGGGTCAGGCTCAGCCAAAATGGAAGCAATGGCTCCTCTTTCAAGGAGAGTCACCCAGGTGTCCTCCACAGCTGGGATTTCACTCCTGTGCCACTGCACCCAGCCACTTTGATTTCTTTTTTTTCTTTTTTTTCCCTGCTTTGATTTCTTATACCATCTTCGCCACTTTTTATCCATGTCTTTGACAGATGAGGAGCTGTGCGCCCAGACCACACACCCACCCCTTGCTTCACCCCCAGGCTTGCCCTGGGGTCTTCAGTCTGTTTGCTGTCCTTGTCCTCATCCTCTTCACTACTGTTAAAGCATTCACAGGATGTAACGACACCTTGTTTACCGGGCACAGTGACACACACCTATAATCTCAGCTGCTCAGGAGGCTGAGGCAAGAGAATTGAAAGTTTGAGGCCAGTGTGGCAACTTGGCAAGACCCTGTCTTAAAATAAGAAAAAGGTTGTGAGTATAGCTCAGTGGTAATATTAGTAAGTTAGATAGAAATTAATATACAGTCAACCATATCTAGTTAAAAAATTAATAATAATATGCAGTCAGAAAGGAATCAGGTTCTGTGTTGGATTAACTAATGGTCAACTTATAACACCCAGCTGACCTGAATCAGCATGGTGCCGGGTATGCAAGGCCCACCTGAGGACTGTTGCCCACAGCATAAAAGGAGAACTGGAAGGGAAGATGGTGTGCTGTTGATTTTCCTGGAAAAACTTATCACACTGATTTTCCTGATATGAATTCAGCTATTCTTATGGTCAGAAGAGCTTGGGTCCTTGCCACCGCCAAGGATGGCTGTGGTTCTTTTTGGGGGAGCTCTGGTCCTTACCTTGAGTATCACTTCCTGCCTCCTAGTGCAGATCCCTCAGCCTGCTGGCCTGAGGGATCCTTCACCTCGCTGGCGCAGACTTTCTAGCTTCCACCACTGGCCTTTGGGCCTTCTCGGTATAGATCCTTGATACACACTTGCATGAGACATTGTTGTGGGCTCGAGGTCTTCAGCGAGATTTGTGCAGGACATTTCTGTGGGATCCAGGCCATCAGTTGGATTACTGGGTCTCTAGTCTGTGGACAGTTCTCCCACATTTGCACTTGACTCTTTGGGTGAATATTATAAAATAATCCTATAAATTATGTGTCCTGTATTAAATACATTCCCTTGTAGAACCCGACTATAGCAGGCCCTCAAGGAAGTCAGCACAAAAAAATAAAGACATCAAGATTGTGGCTGGAGATGCAAGATGAAGATACAATGGCCAGGCTTGCTTGCCTCCCTAAGGGATAAACAGCAACTTGACCTTATACTGTGATTAGCACAAACTGGTCCAGTAAAGTCCAGATAGGTATCAGACACCCAGGTGGGTGATCAGAGCATCTGGACCCACCCCTTCCCCAAAGTGTCTTTCCATGTACCCTTGTCACATGACCTAGTTCCCTCTTGGATCCATATTAGCTAAGTGGCTATACTTGTAATCCTATAGGTCGAAGGTAGTTTGACCCACATTGTCCCCACATTGTGACTTTGCTGTGTAAACGAACTCTGACAAAGTGCCTCAGGGGCAACCCACTTTGACGACCCCTCCTATCACTTAGGAGCTTTCTCTTTAAAAACCTTTCTTACTCCCAACCTCTGGTGCCCCTTGGAATTCATTCTTTGATACTCATGGCGCATGAACATGGCACTTCTGACATCTAGCAGGTCAGGAATTATCAGTAAGCACTTGCCTGGCATGCGGGAATGAGGTAGAATAGAAGAAATAAAAATAAGAGAAAGGAAACACAGAAACTCAATTTTTTGGTCTCTCTTATCATCTTAAAACTTTGGAAGCCAGGTATGGTAGTACATACCTGTAATCTCAGGACTCCAGAGGCTGAGGCAGGAGGATTGCTGTGAGTTCAAGGCCAGCCTGGGTAACAGAGTGAGTTCAAGACCAATCTGAACTACATAGCAAGACCCTGTCTCAAAAAACAAACGAAAACATTCTTTGTGGCAGATTCCCACTCAGCTCAGCACCTAGGGACACTAATCATTGATAGTGTCTATATTACAAAGTTTATTAGCCCTAAATGTACCTAGTCTATCTCATTCCCCTTGAAGACTGAGGACACCGAGGTAATTTTCAGGAAATCTCAGTTGCCAGCTTTCACATTGCAAAGACCAGTCCAGACCTCCTGAGACAATGCCTAGAAGCCTTCAAACCCACAGTCATTTCAGATTCCTGGAGAAGCACATCCTCACAGACCACACTATTATGAGCTCATCCCCCACACCCTACCCAAACAGGCACAGTCACAGGAACTGAACTATCCCTCAAGCCACAAGGTTCCTGCACACCTGGGGAAACCAGAACTGAGATCTGCTGACCCAGGCTCACCTCAGCTCATCCTTGAAAAGCTGGCCTCATGCTTGTGTGAGCAGACAGTCTGAATCCCCACATGAGTGTGTGTCCCCTCCTGTTCTCCAGCTGGGGTTGTGTCCTATTCTCCCTTTCCACTACTGTCTAGTAAAACTTCCTATGCCTCACACTGATGCATCCTGAAATTTTGTCTATGCCAAGAGTCAAGAACCTACCCAGTTGCTCAAATGGAGGTCTCTATCTCCTCTTTGGGGAATTATCAGGGAGCCTACTCAGTGACAGAAACAATTATTATTAATTAGTTGGTTATTAATTAGTTATTAATTGGCTAATTGTAAATTAACTAATTATTAATTTGTTAATTAATTAGTTAATTTTAATCATTGTTAATTAACTAATTATTGAAAAATAATCATTGAAAAATAATTAGTTAATTGATTAATTAATTAAAAGTAAACTTAAAACAATATGTAGGTATAATCTTGGTTTGTTTGAGGAAATTACTTTTCCCTTAAACACACAGCTAATATTACTAATTTCTACCTTAGAAACCATAGTACATGTGGGGATTTGCTTTTGTTTTTAATAAACTTGATAGTTTAGAGAAGTTTTGAGTTCACAGCAAAACAGCCTGTACTACAAAGTTCAATGACAGCCTGAACTAGATTGTGAGATCCTGTCTCAAAAAACTGAAATCAAACCAAACAAAAGAGACAGCTCAGTGAGGAAACTGTGTGCATGTGCAGGGGTGAGGAGTATAAGGTGAATCTCTGTCCCTTCTGCTCAGTTGTTGTTATTGTTTTCCAACCCGCAGACCCATCACAGGCGTTGACACCTTCTTCCTCCTCCCTGAGATGGCAAATACAAAGGTCTTTCTAGAGTCATCTGTCGCAGGCATTAACTAACTGGCCATAACATGAGCGTGCCAGCGGTGGAAGAGCCACGGACATTCTGCCTCTCTCCTGCAATACTCCTCTAAGCTCACCCGGAGGTCAGCAAGAATGTGTCTTCTCCTCTGCATAAGCTACATCTCTGAACACACTGCAAGGTGACTCACAGAGGAAGATGAGTGGACCCTTGAAGGTTGTCCCAAACCACTGATTTGGAAGAGAAATAGCAAGTGCCTAGACACCTTGTTATTATACACATAGAAAAGAACTAAATGCATTTGACTTTAAGTATGAAATATTTTGCTATCTTAGTATCCACTTTCTTTTTTAGTTTGTGTTACATTATAGAAAGAGACCTATTTATAACTGTTATTATTATCCTGTCAAATGGCAGCAGAAGGACTCTAATTGAAAAATCTGGATATAGAATGCAGTACGTGTTGCGCTGAAGTTATTGTATTTGGCGGAAAAGGTATTTAGGGAAGGCAGCTGATTGAAGTACATCACTGAATGCTCCGACTTGGCACATCAGTTAGGGGTGGTAAGATATTCTCCACGGGATGTTTTCCGCCACACGGGATATGCATTCAGTGGCTGTTTCAAAGGGTTTAATTATGGCAAAACCAGTGACTTTAGGTGGGGAGGGAGGTGTTCTCAGTTTCTTATTTCACAGAAAAGGTCCACATCTCCTTTGTATCAATTTTACTACGCATTTTATTATCCAGCTAGTATGAAATATAACCTTTGAAACAGTTTTTGAAAATATCATTCCAATATATGCCATTCTGATGGAATATCATTCCATCAGAATTAAGAGAGAATAGCATATCAGAAATAAATTATTGCCATCACCAACTATAAAAAATAAAAATTGTTAGATCAGTGGGCTGGATCACATGGCAGCTGTCCCACCGCCAGTTACTGCATCTTCCTCCTCTGACATGAAACTCCTGCTCAGTCGTCTGCTGAGCTCCTACAGATGCTGGGCAGTAACAAATATCTCTTTTGTGGTTTGCCCATCCACACCTCCAACCCTCAGTGATCAACTCCACAGACTGTGAGCTCTTACTTCTTCTGCGTCGGTCACAGCAGCATCCACAACATGACCCTGGGGTTCATCAGTACAGTGTTAGTTGGCCAAGACAGAACCAGTGTTTAGGGGAAAGGACAGAAATAAGAAAGGATATACAAACTATAAAGCTATACGGCTTCTAGGGTGAAAGATGAAGATTAGGGAGGAAAACCCTTGATAAGGTAAAAGAATGATGCCAGCGCTGTGCGGGAAAGAGAACTCATACCCCAGACAAGTTTACGCCTCCCTTATTCACTACCTTTCTGAAAAACTCCTTTGTTTAACATGGCTCCCTTAGGCCCCTATTACAGCCAAAACAGCCCTAACTATTTCCCTGGACCCATTTCTGGAGTCTCTATGCCATTAACTAGTCTTCCCATTCTTATGACAGTGCCAAATATCCTTTGATTAGATAGCTTCATCATACATTTTTTAATGTCCGATAAGACAAGCCTCCTAGTTATTGTTCTCTTTAAATTTTTCTGCTGGCTATTCTCACATGTTTATTCTTCCAGATAAATTTAAACTCATTTTGTCAAGCCGGGCGTGGTGGCGCACGCCTGTAATCCCAGTACTCGGGAGGCTGAGGCAGAAGGATCATTGTGAGTTTGAGACCGGCCTTGACTGCAAAGTGAGCTCAAGGCCAGCCTGAACTGCATAATGAGACCCTGTCTCAAAAAGAAATAAATAAACTGATAGGTTTATTCCATGGGGGGGGAGGGTAAAGCAAGACAAAGGATAAAACCCAAACATAAACAAACTCATTTTGTCAAATTAAAAGAAAAACACATAGTGCAAGAATTTTGGTTTGAGTCAGGCATGGTGGTGCACACCTGTAATCCCAGCACTCCGGAGGCTGAGACAGGATTCCCAAGAGTTCAAGACCAGCCTGGCCTATGTAGTGAGTTCAAGGCTAGTCTGAACTCCATAGCAAGACTCTGTCTCAAAAAAAAAAAAAAGAATTTTGATTTGAATGGCCTTGAATTTGTAGATTGATCTAGAGAAAACTGACTCTGTCACAATATTGAGACCCTCACCAAGAATCAGTTGGCTATGTTCAAGCATTTTCATGACCTTCATTAGAGTTTTATGGCTGCTCATTCAAATATTTTGCACATCTCTTACATTCATTATTTGGTACTTTAATTTGAGCTGCTACTGGTCATCCTCACTGTACTTATTAAACTTTTGGTAAAGGGACCCAGGTAGATTCCTCTGGCGCCCCACATCACATGACCTTGACCGCTGAGTTGAGCCACAACAGACGCGAACAGCCCCACACCAGCCCACAGAGCTCCTTTGGCTAATAACATCCCACTGCCCACTCCAACCATGTGTTCTGCCCCAAGGTTTCTGTAGCACAAATAGCAGTTGGAACTGTGAGGGAAGGTTAACACCCGGGGGAATGGGGCCTAGTGGGTAAATTCTCCATCACCCCTCACTTAAGTCAACCATTTGTGTGCTTAGCAAATGTAGGTGATCCCAGTTGCTCAATGCAGGCAGCAACCTTGATAACAGCTCCCTGTTAGACATTCCTCCTTCCCACCTCCCTCTTCTCCTTTACTTCTGCTTTCTGGAGTCAGCTCCCCAAAAAAACCACTCCCAAAATTTCTCTCTCAGACTTTGCTTTTGGAAGACACACTCAGACAGGCTTCCTATGGGATTCTGACTCATAATGAGGTAACTGAGTTTTATAGGAGAATCATTTGAACCACTTGGTTTCCTTGCTGCCAAGAAATATCACACCCACTTGCATCCAGCTCTCAAGCAGAGCTGGAGTCATCCGGGGTACAGCTGGGAACCTATGCCCTGTATCACTTCAGGTAGGAGAGGGTCCCTCATGCAGGATGACAGATAGCAAAGGCTAAATTGCCCTCCAGAGAGCCAGGGGTGAGGGATCAAAATCCCTGATGGATATGGCTTCCTGCTCTCTGACTCTCCTTCCCAGCTCGCTGGTCAGGTCTTCGTTCTTGTGCCTCCACGACTCCTGCTGTAACCGAGGAAGCTCTGCATTCTTCAGCCTCCAGCGTCTTACCCTTCTCTTTCACACCTCTGAGAAGACTGCAGCTCTTCCAGAGCTCTGTAACCCTCCCAGGCCTGCCTCACCCCAAATGCAGGCCATGGCCCTGGGCTTTATTCACCAAAGCACAACTGACTTCAGGTAACAGAGAGGGGAGGAAACAGGACATCAAGCGTTTTCTGAAGGGACAGTCCATGAGACAGGGAGAGGCCCTGGAGGGGAGTGGGTGAGCATACAAGAGAAAAGCAACAGCCACTGGCACGGGTTAAGGATGCAGATGCTCCCTCACTCGTGATGGTTCCACTTAGGATTTTTATACTTTGTGATAGTGTGAAAACAATATGCATTTAATAGAAACCATACTTCAAATTTTGCTTTGGACCTCTTCCCAGGCTAGCAATGTGCTGTATGATCAATCCTCTCTCACAATGCTGGACAGCAGCAGCAAGCAGCAGCTCCCTGTCACCCACTCCGGTTGAAAGGGAAAGAGCCAACACCGCACCGCGTGCAGTGTACTGTGGCCAAGCTGCGATGTTCCACAGGCTGAATGCAGTATACATGCATGTTCAACATGTCAGATCTTTGACTCACAGTGGGTTCATCAAGATGTCCAATCCCACGGTAAACCAAGGAGCATATGTTTGTGGCAAATGTGGGATACTTTTAGGGGTGACTCCATAGAGGGCCTCATACAGTATACATTATTTTGAGGCTTCCACCTTTTATGTAATTTCTTAAAGTTCTTTAAAATGACCCCATAACAATGACTATAGATTTGCATCATACACTTGAGGCTCACTGTACTGGGAGAGAGGGCCCAGTGGACACTACCATTAGCCCACGCTCACCCTATTATATCAGGGAGGCAAGAAAAGGGGTCTGGTCCCTGGGCTACTTGTGAATATGATAAGGAAGTCCCTCAAACAGATATGACAAATGTCAACTACAATTTCCTTGGCCCGTTTCTTTGTTGGATTGAGTCTTTTCTTTGTTATTTTGTAGGAGTTTTATGGTATTTTCTGGATATTAATTACTTGTTATAAATGTTGCAAATATTTCGTCCTAGCCCATTGCTTATTTCTCATTTTAGTTGTCAGATCTGTCTATCTTGTCTGTAGGGGCAAAATATTGTTTTCCCACATTGCATTTGTAAAATATTTATCATCCCCTGCATGTTGGTTGTCATATCATTAGACTCTGCAGTTTTTGGTTTGACTCTAGTAAATAAAACATGTCCAAGATTAAGAGAATGCTACGGTACACATCTCCAACTGTCCCCCTGCAACAGTTACCTACACACGAGCGGTTCTGTCTCACCCTCACTCCTTCTGTGTCTCCCACCAGACCTGCTGAATTATTCCAGCTCAAAGCCCAGACATATCATTCACCTGTAAATATCTTGGCATATATCTCTAGGCATATCTTTTTTTCACCTACCTGCCACACTACAGTATTACTGTGCCAAAAATAATTGACTAGACTGCCTCACACAGTTAGTATCTGAGTTTATCTGATATTCCCATGGTTCTTTGCAGTTGGTTTGTTTAAACCAGGATCCAAAGTCCAAGCACTGCACCTACAGTAGTTGCTGTGTCTCTGATGACACTTTTAACCCATAACAATGCCTCTTCCCTCTTTTTCTCCTGCCATTTTTTAAGAGAAACCAGAAAGTGGCTGTGTAAAATTTCCTGCCTACTGGAATTGACTAAATGCATGGCTGTGTGAATATATCTCTCCCATGTCTCATAAACTGGAGGTTGTTGCTGGAGACCTAGCCAGACTCAGGTTCAAGGTTCTCTGACAAAATCATTGCACAGACAAGGATGTGTCATCCCTATTACAACACAGCAGAGGGTACACATGTCCGTGGATTTTTAAAAGTTGACCTCCTTCTAATATGTGCTTATTTCTTTCTCTGGATCAACCTCCAAAACTAGCCAAGGTGGCAATGCTCTCTTTGTTTTGACCCTGTCTTTACTGGAAACTTTTCTTATCCCACTGTTTTAATGCTGGGTCATAACCCATCAGGGATACTTCTCATAGTACACTATCAGTAGGCAACAGGCTGCTCCAGAAGTAAACTGCGCAGGTTATAGCATGTATTCATTCTTTTCTGTCTTTTATTCTTCTATTTATTTACTTAGTCCTTTTTTTTTAGTGCTGGGTAATTAAACTCAGGGCTTCGCACATGCTGAACAAGTATTCCACCTCCCACACTACACTACTAAGCTACGGTTCTGCTCTGCTTTTCTTTTTCTTTTATTTTTCTCTTCCTTCCTTCCTTCCTTCCTTCCTTCCTTCCTTCCTTCCTTCCTTCCTTTTTGAGACAGGATTTTGTTAAGTTGCCTGGGCTGGACTCAAACTTGCAATCCTAAACCAGGCATGGTGGCACATACCTTTACTCCCAGCACTCAGGAATTTGAAGCCAGCCTGGGCTCCATAATGGAAGCTGAGGCAGGAGAATCACTGTTAGTTCAAGTCTAGCCTGATCTACACAGTGAGAGCCTCTCTCAAGAAAAAAAAAGAGAGGGGGCTGGGAATGTAGCTTCAATCCCTAGTAACATCCCTCCCCCACGTGCTAATTATATTAAATGAAAAATACTAAGTTGTCTTGTTAAAAGACAAGCAAATTCCCGAGAGAATGACACATATAATGCAATTACTATATGCCCAAGAGACATCTGAAACAGAGGTCAAAAGCAAAGCACGAAAGACACTACCGGGTCAAATTCTAACCAAAATGAATTAGCATGTAAAGTGCACCCCATAACAAAAAAGTTAGTAAAGTGAAAGAGGGGCACTTTCTAATAATCAAAGGTTCAGTCCCACAAGGAAATATACCAGTAGCAAAAACATATATACTAAATAATCACAATGCATAAGACAAAAAAATGCTGAATGATAAGAAAAAAAACCAGGAGCTGGTGATGTGGCTCAGTGGTAGTGTTCTTGCCTTGCATGCACCAGGGCCTGGGTTTGATCCCCAGCACCACACACAAAAAAGGCAAGCCTACATTTGTAGTAAAAGACTGTAAAACATCCCCATGGAGTGTCCTCATCCACCTTACTCACAGGATCTGATACCATGCAAATTCTGGCATAAAAGGTAACCATTTCTAATTAACCCAGGACGTCAAGGCAGCCATGGCAGCACAACTGAAGACATAGAAGAGGACTCCCAGAAACTCCAACGTACCAAGAGTCAGAGCTAAGTCTGTGCAAAGCAAGGGGGATATTTTGAGGGGATTAATAGCGATGTGTCTTTTACTGTAATAAGAGTTTTTTAAGCATTCGCCCTATTTTTCAATGACACCACACGTTTCCACAATTCCATGAGTGTCTGTAAGTCCTAACTGGTTTGTCCTCGTGTTTGTCCTTGCTTGCGGATTCTACTGACATAGGTGCTTCCCTTCCATGGTCCTGGTTGAATCTGGGGTTTGAACTTGTGGTATTTGTCCCATCCCCCACCGAGCGTTTCCATTTGCTGGGGTGAATACAACAGATACCGCTAAGTTTCATTCAAAGTTTTGAAGCTCTCAACAAATTGGGGTAGTTAGGCTCTAGAGAGTGTTCTGCAAATAGTGGGCCTCCAGCAGTGACCCTGTTTTCCAGCTGAGACTCAGAGCACATTAATGCGCGTAAGCTCGCACGCCTGGAAGTGACAAAGCCAGGCAGGAGCCAGGCCGTAGAGCCCACAACTCAGTTCTCATGTTGCCACTGCCTGCCCACGGCTCCCTCCTGCCAACCAGCCTGCACCCAGTTCCCAATGCTCAGTAAGCAGACAACACAGAGGATGCTGAAATACATTTCTCTTTCTTTTACTTTTTTAAAAAAGCTGACAGTAATGAGCTTCACAGTGTACACAGTGTCATTGGTTTCCCTCCCTCTGCGCCTCCAAATCTCACCCATCATACAATCCTCAGCCTTCGCCCTGCTCCCTCCCCAAGCACGTGGACATCTCCAGACAGGAGGGTCCCCAACACCAGACCTTGGCAGTTCAGGGCACTGAGCAAATAAATTAGGGGGAAGGAGGCTGCGTGCTGTTCTTGTTCAGCTCTGTCTCACAGACCCAGCGGTAGGGCCTCTGGCACACGTCATCATTCCAGCGGCCATCAGGGGTGAAGTGCGCACAGTCCTCCCCTCCTCCTAGCCCATGCCCGTACCAGTCATCCGGCTGCAGCGGTCTCCAGTTCCTGCACACAGGAGACAGCCACGCATCTCAGGAGCCCCTCCAGCCCTGAGCCATGGGCTGGGAAGGCGGGACAGTTCCAGACACAGGGCACAGCGCTGCAGGCAGGCAGGTACACACACTCACTTGAAGCCTGTCTCATAGTCAGTCCCGTCCACCCATTTCCAGGGTCCATTCTGGTCTGTTAGACCCATCCAGGTCTGCACAGGGCCCGTGTGGTGCTGGACAAACCTCTGGGGAGAGAGGAGGAAGCTGCCGGCCTTTCCCTTGGGCCAGCCAGAAGAGCTGGTCCAAGGGAAAAGCCTGCCAGCACCTCACCTGCTCATCCCAGGAAGTGACCACCACCAGGTGGGCGCTCTCCAGCTGGCAGTACTTGTCAGCTTCTGGCCAGGGCTTCCCCGACTTAGAGAACCAGTAGCAGCTGCCTTGGAACTCCACCCAGTTCACGGGGCAGCAGGTCCTTTCCGAGCCTTGGGGGGTCAGGGAGGGAGAAGGGGCTGAGACGCTGTCTTGGGGGGATGTGGGTTGTGGAGTAGGACTGGGCACCGCCTCACCATTGCCCTGGAGGACAGCCATCTGACAGCTCAAGCTTCGAAGACTGGACACAAACTGCTTCACGTGGAATAGCAGGTTGGAGTGATCTAGGGAGGCAGAAGCCAAGAGAGACAGCAGCAAGAGGGGCGATGAGGTCAGTGTGGACATGGGGGCCGGAGCCTGTTGCTTCACTGAGGTGACCAGTTACAGGTGTACCCGCCAAGACGCCTTGATTTGGGCTGGGAGACATGCTGCAGACTGCACACACATGCATACAACACACACACACACTGACATGAGACTCCCTCTCTGACCTTCACTCAGGTCCTGCTGCTGTTTTTCCAGCTGGGACTCCAACAACCTCATCTTTCTTCCCACGTTGCCTCCTAGGGGAGAGAATTCCTCAGCGTGCTGACGTTCCCACCACCCACAGCCCCACCCCGGACACAGCCCAGCCTGCCTCACCCTGGGTGCTCAGGGCCTTGACTTCGGCCTCAGTGCTCACTGTGAAGTTGTGGAAGGTGTCTCTCAGGGCCTGCAGCTCGCCCTGCAGCTGGGAGTCTGCACGGGCAGGTGTGAGTAGGACAGAACGAGGCGACTGTGTTGGCCACATTCACCCATCGCTCCGCTCACCGCCGTCCTTCCCCTGCCCCACCCTGTATCGAGCCCTTCCCTGCTCATCCCTGGACACCCACTTTGGGATCCGATCACACAGATAACCACCAGCAGCAGGACGGTGAGGCTCAGGGAGAGCCAGAGGAGACAGGGTCCAGAGCAGAGGCGCTGGCAGAGGGGCTTGGAAGGAGGTGGCCCTGCAAGACAGACAGAACTCAGGGACACAGGCAAGCCTGGCACCGCTCCGGGGTCCTAGGAGGAGAGCAGGTCTCTTCTAATAGACGAGGAGGAGCCCTGTGTATAGATTAGGAAATCCCGGCAGTGGGCTAGACGAACCTGGAAGCCGAGTGCCGAAGAGGTATGCAAGGGGCGCAAAGCTTTGACCTTCCCTAGCACTATCTAGACCTCGAGTCTTTTCTGACATCTAGTGGCACAGTGATGTCATTGCAGTTTATGAACCTGTTCAGAGACACCCCTAGGGAACAGCTAGCTGCTTGCCCTTGAAAGTTGGGGACAAAAGTTTCTTCCTCTCTACATGAATCCCACCTGTCTCGGGCACAGTGCAGAGAAAGAAAGTGAGGCCCCTCCACCCAGGGGAAAGAGAACGACATTCGGCCCTGTTTGTGAGCCAGAATGTAGGGGCCTCCTCTCCCGTTTCTCCTCCCCACTTACCCAGCCAAACTGCCCGCCTCACCCCCCAAGAGCATCCCGAAACAACAGTCCCTGCTCGGAGAACAAGGAGGGGGCTTGTTTGGGGTGTAGGGAGTTCGAATCTTCCTCAGAGCAGAGACCTTCAGCCCCCTGGCAGGTCTCCTCGACCTGTAACCACACTGATACCAGCAACATACACACATACACACACACACACACACAAAACCACCACACATCATACATCACATACAGAAAAGCACACACATGCCACAGACTCAACACATACACCACACACAACCACACAACACTCACCACACACGCATAACACACACACACACACAGAGGCAAGGCAGAGGGGCATAACTTCAGAAGAAACTGACAATGCACTCATCTCTTAGCCTCCAGCTGAGCCCACTGCCTCCCTGGGGTCCTGAGAAGAAACTGGCATGCAAGGAAACCTGGGCCCTGTCCCTGAAAAGGCAACTCCAACTCCAAACCCTGAACCTCCCCTAGCAGCAGCAAGTCATCCACCAAATGAAGCCTCACCCCTTCGGAGCTGGTGATGGTCCTTCTCCTCATTGTCCAGGTGCTGGAGATCCTGGTACTCCTTCGTCATCATAAGGCTGGTGCTGGACCTGGGATGAGTCAAGGATGGAGCTGAGTGGACCTGGGGTGGGGGTAGGATCTGCTACCTTCTATACCCAACTGGTGATTCCTTTCTGCCTTCCTCCAACCCTTCCCAGGCCTGACATCCAAAATCCAACCTCTGCCACTTCTCACTACGTATCGTGTGTGCGTGGGCACCTGCACAGGCGCACACACACACACACACACACACACCACCACCACCACCACCACCCTGCTCCCCCACACCTTTGTCCCTGTTTTACTTGCTGAATGTCTGAAAATCTGACTCCCAAGTTCCTCAGTGCTGTGCAGATCCCAGGCTAAGGAGGGACCTGAAGCCTGGAGAAGTAGGGTGGGTGGACAGCCCTGGACAATGGAAGAGAGGGGCAGGGTCCATACGAGGGCCCTGAGACCTATGCGTCTGGGTGTCTAAGCGCACCAAACCTGGCATCTCCAGTGCCTGGGACTTTGGACAGTAAACAGAGGTGGACATGGATTTGGAACTTGGGGGGTGGGTGGGGATGGGAATGGGGGATGGGCTGCCTCTGCTCTTCTCCCCAGGGAGGCGGGAAGCTCCTGCTCTGTGCCCACACACACTGCAGTCACCTAACTCTTCGCTGCATGACTTGGGAGGGGGACCCAGGCCTGGGGGAGACGGTTTGCTCTTTCCCTCTGCCCCTCCCCCTTTCACTTCCTGCCTCTGGATTTCCCAGAATTGTTGATGTCTCCAAACATTCCTGACTAAGATCAGAGAGATGGACAGGTTCTCTATGCTTACCAAATCTAGGCCTGTGACCCTGGCATCCAAATGGCAGACCACAACTTCCTGTAGGCTCAACCCCAGGCACCCCAGCCCTGCCCTGACTTACTCTGCTGGGGAGCTGAGGACCTCCAAGCAGCATGGGGGTGGTGTGGGAGCTGGCGGGGAGCCTCAGCTGGCCGTGACCCAACAAACAGCCACCTTCTGCCACTTCCTGTCTTCACCCCACACTGTTTCATTCATTCACTTCTCTTACCAGCCCAGGGCACAACCCATTTTGCAGTTGAGAAAGCTGAGGCTCTGAAAAAGCAAGAGCTTGCAAGGAAGCAGAGGGACTGACACACGGGCCACCCCTGAAACCACAGTGAGACTCGGGGTCATTGTCCCAACCACAAACGAGGACCTTGGAGGTGCTAAACATCACCTCTCACACCCTCTGGAGGCAGAGAGGGTTGTCTCAGTTCAAATGAGCTTGGAAATTGGACAATATTAAAGATGCTAACAAGTCTTGTTTTAGGCTCCACATGTGAAGTCATGCAAATCCTACTTTACAGATATTTCAAGCAGAAAACCAGACTTGAATTGTGAGAATTCCAGATTATGTGAGATATTCAGGGACATGTTGCTTGCATAAAATGTGACAGCTTTGTGTGTGCCCTTGTTTTTCTGTGTCCTGAAAACTCTCATGTCATTTGCACACACTGGGCACCTAGCCAGTGATTTTGTTTACAATTGGGCTGTTAATTTAATGTCTGCAGTCTTGTTTACTCAGGCAAATGACCCTACACTGGTTTGGTCAGAATGGTGCTTACCCTCACAGCAGCAGTGACTTGCAGGGAGCACAAAGGAAGCCTGGGACGAGGGAACGTCCAACTTCTTGGTCTGGATGCCAGTTACACAGGGGTACTCAGCTTGCAAAACTGCAGAAAGCCCTTTGTAGTCCACATTTTTTGTTTGTCTTTTTGAGACAGGGTCTCGCTATATAGTTCAGGCTGGTGTTGAGCTCACTTTGTAGCCCAGGCTGGCCTCAAACTTGCAACAGTCCTCCTGCCTCAGCCTCCCAAGTGCTGGGATTACAGGCATGTGCCACCATGCCCAGCTGTTTTGCAATCATGTTTCAACCCTATAACTATGTTCCTTAAACTCAGTGATGAGGCAGTAGTGCTCAGAGTGTGTGTGTGTGTGTGTGTGTGTGTGTGTGTGTGTGTGTGTTTAAATCATTCTTCTTTAGACTTCTATCTAGATGTTTTCTAATGTAATTAATAACCTTGTACAGTTACATGTTTTCATTATTTATTGCTACAAAATAATTACCCCAAACTTTAGCAACTGAAAGCAATGAACTTGACCAACTCACTTGGTTTTGGTTTTTTCTTTGGGTGCTGGAGATGGAACCCAGAATCTTGCACAATCTCAGCCCATCTCAGATTCTTAGGGGGCAGCTTAACTAATTGATTCTGGCTCAAGGTCTCTCACCAAGATGTCAGTCAGTACCACATTCATTAGAAGACTTGACTGAGGATGGAGGGGGCACCAAGAGGGCAGAGTGGTAAGCAGCAGAGAAACAGCCTCTCCGAGAGTCCCTGTCCAGACACTGGAATATAGCAATGTGTGGAAGACAAGAAGGAGGGAAGTTTGTCCCATGGACGCAGGAAGGATCTGAAGTGTAAATTGAAGCCCACAGAGAGAGTGAAGAGAGAAACTTTAACAAAGAAGGGTAGCTGGTGGTGCCTTCTCCCTAACATGGGACTCACTACACAAGAGCAGTGCCTCAAGCTGCAGACACACAGTGACTGCTGATGACCCCAGAGGCCTCCATGGAAAGACGCAGCAGTGCAGAGAAGCAGCAGATGTTAAAGACTGCACTAGCTGGCAGTGAGTGCTGAGGACTCAGCCATCCAACATGGGAGAGCAATTGGCTGGGAGCCATCTTGGAGAGGGGCCGGCTGAGCTCAAAACTCAAGAGTAGCTGCTGGCTCCATCTAGTGGTTCTCAGCTAAGCTCAGGCCCATGAAAAGTACGTTGACAGCTGCAGGCTGAGTACGTCTCCTCTCGGCCAAGAAGCGCAGGCTTGCTGAGATTATCCACTACCTCACCAAAAGGCTACTATTGCTGGCTTCCTGGGATAAATCAACATGGACTAGGACTCTCTTTCCACACACTGTCTACCAGTGACAACAGGGACAAACCTGGAAGTGGAGGTTTGTCTCTCTCTCTTTTTTTTTTTTTTTTTGCCTTCCTCTTTCTTGTTTGTTTTTTGTTATGGAGGTAGAGGTTTGTTTTTGGTTTTCGTTTTCTGTTTTTGGTTTTTTCTCCTTATCTTGTTTTTATATGAGTGTGGACGTGGTTTCCAGCCTCTTTGTAGTTATGGTTTTGTTCTGTTCTATCTCTTCCTTCTCTCTTTCCCTCTAGTCTTCTACACCAGTTTCCCAAAATTAGTGTGATCTCCTTTTGTTCTCCAGTCTTCCTCTTCTTCTACTTCCTTATTTTCTTCCTAGCCCATTTTAAATTTTAACCCCTGGGGGCAAAATTGACATATTAAGGACTTATACTGCATATAATTTTTGGTCTGTTTTAGATTGTGCTATATAACTACAAATCTAATTCATATTCTAGGTTCTGATTGTTGCTTCTGTTATTGCTGATGGTACCACTTTACCCAAAAGTGACATAATTGTCCTAAACAGCTATTCTTCCTGGTATTCCAAGACTGAGATTGACTGAGGGCCATAGAAAATACTGTGGCACCGTGTCAAAGAACCAGGGACTGGACCAAGCAGGCAGCAACTTCCCATCCCTAACTGGAAACGTAGGATCTTCCAACAGACTCAAAACCCAAACACCACTTATATCTAGAAGATACCTTGAATAAGTAGTCATTTTCTAAGGGTTTAAATACTAGCAGTAAAGCAACCCACCATAGGCAATTTATAGCCATCATCCCAGGAATTAAACTAAAGAAAAGAAAATGAGAAGATACTTAAGCAAAATGAGACACCCAGTTCACCAAAGGCAAACCCAGGGGGCAGTGAGGTGGGTCAAACTGAAGGCCGCCCACCTGGCCTCTCTAAAGTGGTAACAACAAAGCAACTGAATGAGGCTCTAGAAAATAATCAAACCAGAAATAATTTCTCAAATAACTGCAGAAATGGTGTCCATGATAAAAACCATGCTTAGTGACTCTAGAACAGATACAGAAAAAAAAAAGGAGGAGCTTAAGAAAATGATGGAAGCCATGAATTCTCAACATAGGAAAGAAATGGAATCCATAGGACAGATTCAAGCAGTTATCCAGGAGAATAAAAACTCCACTGAAAGTATCTGCAGTTGGGGCCAGAGATATAGCTCAATGGTACAAGTGCCTGCCTGTTAAATGCAAGGTCCTGAGTTCAATTCCTGGTACAAAAAATAAAGAAAAAGGAAAGATAGTATCTGCAGCAGATGAAACCAATATGAGCACAGGATCTCATATATAGAAGACAGGTTTGTGGTCAGTGATTATGAAAAGAAAGATTTCTTAAAAATAGAAAGAGACCATGAGAAATCAATCCAGCAGCTGCTAGATAGGGTAAACAAGAATAAAGATTGATTGGAGTCAATGATAAGACTGGAGATAGCACAAATAATATTTTAAAAACTCATAAATGTCATGGGAGAAAATTTCCTTGGTAGGGAAAAAGAATTGGACATACAGTGAGTGAAGCATATAGAACTCCAATTAGCCATGATAAAAAAAAATTGACAGCCAGAAATATAATAACCAAGATTCCAGAAATTCAACACTAGAATAGAATCTTAAAAGCTGTTAGGGAAAAGAAACAAATCACCTATAAAGGAAAGTCCATCAGAGTCACAGCTGACTTCTCAGCACAAACCCTCAAGTCAAGGAGAGCTTGGAGTGAAGTATTTCAAGTTCTAAAGGAAAACAACCTTCAACCCAGATTGATGTACCCTGCAAAATTATCTTTCAAAGCTGATGGAGAAATAAGATACGTCCATGACAAAGAACATCTGAAGAAATTTATGACCACCAAACCATCACTCCAAAATGTTTTGAAGGACATTTTAGAAAGTGATAACAAGAACTACAACTCCATGAACCCCAACAGAAGGAATCCACCAGGCAAGGCAAGCAATTAAACAGAGGGGAAAAAAGAGGGGGGCCAACAAAAGGAAAATAACATGACAAGGATAAGTCAATACATATCAACTATTACTATCAATGTTCATGCTCTCAACTCACCAATCAAAAGATACAGACTGGCAGAATGGATCAAGAAGCAAGATCCAACAGTAGGCTGCATATGAGAAACACATTTAATTCAGAAAGAAATTCACAGTCTGAAAGTCAAAGGATGGAAAACAATACTCCATGTGACAGAAACCCAGAAAAAAGCAGGGGTAGCTATTCTAGCTGGAGACAAAGTGAATTTCAAGCCAAGACTGATTAAAAGAGATAAAGAAGGTCACCTACATCCTTCTAAAGGGAACAATCCAAGAGAAAGACATAACAATCATAAATATGTAACAAATACCAGTGTGCCCAACTATATAAAACAAATATTAATGGACTTGAAAAATCAAATAAGCACTAATGCAGTTGCATTGGGAATCTCGATACCTTACTGTCACACACACACACACACACACACACACACACACACAAAAGATCAACTACACCAAAAGTCAACGATGAAATATTAGAACTGAACCAAGCTTTTGAACAAATGGACTTAGTAGATGTCTACAGAGTGTTTCACCTCACAACATCAGAATACACATTCTTCTCATTTGGACATTCTCCAAAATAGACCACATACTATCTCACAGAACATGCTTAAGTAAATGCAGAGGAATTGAAATTATCCCATGCATATTATCAGACCATAGTGCAATGAAAATGGAAATCAGTGGCAAAAGAAATGACAAGAACTTCATAAACACATGGAAATTAAATATCACCCTCTTGAACAACCAATGGGTCACATACGAAATTAAAGAAGAAATTAGATGGCTTCTACAATTAAATGATAGTGACAATACAACATACCAGAACTTATGGGACACAATGAAAGCAGTCCTAAGGAGGAAATGTATAGCAGTGAATACCATTATCAAGAAAACAAAGCAAGCACAAATAATGGTGAACTTCAAACTTCTAGAAAAAGAAGAGCAGCCTAAGCCAAAAGCTCACATGAGGGAAGACATAAAGATCAGAGCAGAAATTAATGTATTGGAGACTAAAACAACAATAAGAGAAATGAATGAATTGAAGAGTTGGTTCTTTGAAAGACAAACCCTTATCCAACGATATCAAAAATAAAGGAAAGAAATGACTCAAATCCACACAATTAGGAATGAAAAGGGTGAAATCACAATGGACCCTGCAGAAATCCAGATCATCTACACCTACTTTGAAAACTTGTATTCTAATAAGATGGAAAATGCAGAAGTGGACAGATTCCTAGATACATATGAATTACCATAGCTGAACCAAGAAAATATAAAAATCCTAAATAAATCAATATTAATCAATGAAAATTAATTAACTGAGGCTAGAAGATCAACTGCCCCATAACAGCTGGGTGTGGTAGTGCACACCTGTAATGCCAGCACTCAGGAGGCTGAGGCACAAGGATCATTGTGATTTTGAGGCCAGCCTGTGCTACAAAGTGATCTCAAGGCCAGCCTGCACTGCATAAGGAGACCCTGTGTCAAAAAGACAAAAAAAAAAAATCAACTGCCCAGGTGATATGCTCATGTGACAGGCAAGTGAGTGCTGGCTGTTGGAAGACGACCTCAGTTCCTCTCTACTTGGGCCTCTCCACAGGCTGCTGACTCCTCCCAGAACAAGTGACCCAAGAGCACAATTTCTTCCATGCTCTAGCTCAGAAGCAACAGTCCAGCAAATCCATACCATCCTACTGGCCTCACGGGTCAGCCCTACTCATGGTGGGAGAGAACCCCACAAGGATGTGAATCTCAGGAAGTAAGAGCCACTGGGGGCCATCCTGAAGGATTGGTGACTATGCATTGCGGAACACACTCAAAAACATTTTACCAATGAAGCAAGAAATCTAAGCACCATGAATATAGACTACGGGGCTCTGAAACACTGTGGGTAAGTTCACCACCTCTGAAATGAACAATGCCTGTCCTTGGTGTGGGAGATGCCTCAGAGGTCCGTGACCCAGAGGTAGGGAGAGCAATTAAGAGGCTGTCATTGCTCCTAGTGAGAAACTGTGAGGTTCAAGCCAGACAGAAGAGCCACATGGACAGAACTTTAGCAAAGGAATACAGTGGACTTGGTGGCTGCTAAATGTGCAGTGGAGTGAGAGTGGGGAGAAGCAAGGCATCTGACCAGAGTCCAAAAGGATGCTGGGGATGAGTCTGGAGTCCATGAGGATTTCTGGTGCAGACCCAGAAGCAAAGTCATGGGCATGGCTTCATGTGACAGTGTCCTGTGGTGAGCCCCACTCAGGGACAGGGACAAGTGAAAAAGCCGCCCGGGACAGTGGGAAAAGTGGCACAGTGAGGCCCAGGACTGCCCACCAGGGAGTAGGGGTGACCTTCAGGGCTCCTCAGGGACCCCAAAAGCCAGGCTAAAGTCTGCCTGGGAAGGAAATAGTCATGGGCTTCCTGTTGGGGGAGTCAGGAAGGGGAAAATAGTTTTCATGTTAGGGAGGCTGAGCAGCTGGTGAGCGAGAAGGGGCTGGTAGAAAGGGGCTGTCGTACTGAGAAGGGGTGTGGGGTGCCCAGATGGGAGACCCCAGAAGGAAGTGAGGGGAGAAGACACTGAAGCCGGTCAGACATTTCTGGGTTCACCCGGCCCTCCCCTGGAAAGCGAGTTTACTGCCTGTCCCAGAGAGCTGTTGTCAAGGGTAAATGAGATGAGCAAAAAGCCACGAGCACAGCGCCTGCACAGACCGAGTGCTCAGCACATGCTGGCTGCTTTTATTTTTATTCTCAGTAGCAGAACAGCCAAGAGTGGTGTTGGACTTCAGGGCCTCTTTGAGTGTGCAAGAAAGGGAGTTCGGGCCCAGAATGGGAGAGTCTGTCTCTCAACGCACCTTGAAGAGGTTACCTATTTTAGTAGGACATATCTGGGGTCCCAGGAGGATCTCTGGATTCAGACAGCCCCCTGCCTTCCACAGAGAAGGAAATCTGGACGCCCAGCTGCCTCTCAGAGCATTCTCAGCCTGACGTTTGGGATGGACCAACCTTGATCTTGCCCTGGGCCCAGAGGGTGGAGACTCTGGGGGTGCCTTGTTCCCACTCCGACTGCGCAGTCTGGCACCAGCAACCCTGGAGATGAGACGGCTCGGCACTGAATTTCCAAAGAGCACAGCCTCTGCAAGGATAGGCCCGGCCGGGCTAGGGCTGAGACGAAGCAGAAGTTCAAAGTCCGCAGGCTGGACAGGTTCAGCACCACGGGCAGAGACAGGGGAAGCGGGGAACACTGGGGTGGAAGGAAGTGTGGGTCCTCTGCATACAAGGTACAGTCTGGACAGGAGCAACCTCCCCGGCCCCGAAGCCATCGCTATCCGGTCTCAACACCTGTCAGGACCTTTGCCTACAGGACCAGGGTACTGGGCTCTCTCTCTACCATGCTCTTCCTCCATCCGGGCTCTCCCCTCACCAGCACCATCTCCCACGACAGCCCGACTTTCCAGCCGAGGAGCCCAGGATTCGCTCTATTCTTCTTTCCTACTTTTAAAGGGTGATAATTTAAGAAAAATTTAAAGCTCGAAAATGTTCCCAGGCTTTATTTTTCAGGTCTATCCAGTAATGGAAATTAGAACAAGAGGCCAATAATCGTCATCATTACCATTTCCTACCCTGTGTCAAACACTGTGCTAAGTGCAGTTACTCTTCCCCTTACTCTTCTCTCAAGAATACAAGCTGAAGTTGCCAGGTGTGGAGGAATACGCTTGTAATCCCAGCACTTGGGAGGCTGAGGCAGGAGGATCATTGCGAGTTTGAGGCCAGCCTGGGCTACAAAGTGAGCTCAAGGTCAGCCTGAACTGCACAGTGAGACCCTGCCTCAAAAAGACAAAAAAAAAAAAAAAGAGAGAGAGACTGAGGCAGGAAAATGGCCACAAGTTTGAGGCCAGCCTGGGCTACACAGTGAGTTTAAGGCCAGCCTGAACTATATAGCAAGACCTGTCTAGAAAAAACAAACCAAAAAAGAAAACACAAAAACTCCAAGCTGGGCTCTGGGAAAAAAATCCAAGCTGAGGCAGGAGGATCACAAATTGGAGCCCAGCCTGGGCAACATAGCAAGATCATATCTCAAAATTAAAAGAAAAAAATGGGCTGGGCATGTAGCATGTAGTTCACTGGCAGAGCCCTTGCCTATCACATGCTAGCCCTGGGTTCAATCTGCAGATTTACAAATAATAATCCAGCGGGATAGGCAGTTCCAATTCCCATTTTACAGCTAGGGAAATGAACTGAGAGGTTAAGCTCCTTGCCCAAAGTGACAGTGACATCACCATTAATAACTTTAAACTTAACAACCTCCCTGGCTTGCCACTGTTCCTGCTGTGGTCTGTCTGCCGGCACCCAGCACCACCATGCTGAAACAGAGGCCCCGTCGCTCCTCCACACAGGCCCCCGAAAGATTTGTAGCACTTGTGAAGTGCTGGGTCACACTGTGCCGGCTCCTCTACCCACCTACTTCTCTCTACGCCGCCCCAAGGCCCTTCAGCCCTCCACCCTTCTGAGCTCAGCCCTGCCTTGCGTCCCTCTGGCCACCACCTTCCCTCCACCCGTCTTTGTCATCGATCAAGGCCTATCCCCAGTGTTCTCCCAAGAGGCTTCCTTGGCTGCTCTAACTAGCAAGCCCAGGGGTCACTTTATTTGCTTGAGAGCTCAGTTTTCCAAATCATGTGCATTTCTTTATTTCCTATTATGTGCCATGAGGCATTGGTGGCATAGTGGTGAGCATAGCGGCCTTCCTATTATGTCATGCCCACTGGACATTACCTTTGCACCAATTTGAGCACTGGGTGGCACCCAGGAAGAGCCAAAGAAGCATTCACTAAAACACACAAAGGGGGTGGGGAGGAAAGGAGCCAGGATTAAACTCAAGTCAGTCTGGCCACTCAGGACTCCTGTCACTAAAGTACCCTGCCTCCTCAAGGGACTGGAGAAGACTTCTGCACACACTTGGAAGAGTACATCCCAACCACAACTGTGCAGTCCTGATGGATATATGTAAGGAAATTGGGGGTGTCTTTCTTTTAACCATACATGTATATATTTGAATATGTTCAGGTACATACATTACTTTTATAACTTAAAAATAATGCATACAAATCCAAGCTACTCAAGAGGCTGAGGCAAGAGGATCTCAAGTTTGAGACCATACTCCTAAGTGAAATAAATCAGATCCACATGTATAAACATCGTATTGTCTCACTAGTGTGAGAAACTGAACCAGTAAATTAGATTCAAAAATGTACAATAGATACTGTAAACCGCGAAGAAACGGTTGAAAAGAGAAGATAAACTGTAATAGAGGAAAGGGGAAGGGAAGAAAGGGAAAAAGAAAAAATGTATTAATACACAAGATAATTAAGATAGTCATACAGCTAGTTCCTCTTAGTTCACTGAAAAGGTTTGTGCTAGTACTGTTTGGACAAAATGTCATGCCTACATCTTGTACCCTGAGTAATTGCTATAAAGATAACAATGCACGGTGTATTAATTATTGTAACTCTCCCACTAACCTGTTTTGAAACTGTTTTTTTCCCTTTAAAAAAAATGTAAGGTGAAGATTTCACATTTTCATGTAAAATAAATAATTTTTAAAAAGAACTCGCAGTGATAGAACACTCCTATATTTCATCCCCAGTATTGCAAAACTAATATAATGCAGAATTAGGTGATTCTGCCCCTTCTAGCTAAGCTGCCCGGAACTCCTTAGATGTAGATCCATTACCTGCACATACCCTTCTCAAGTCCCCGCTGTCTCCCTGTAGCTGGCAGGGAACATCAGCAATCTCATGCCACCTGCTCCTACGCAGACACAAGCTCAGAGAAGGGTTAGTTAAAAGTCCTCTTCCAAAGCAGTGCTTCTCCGTGCAGCGACACACAAGTCACCAGGCGTTTCTTGACATTGCAGAGCCCCCTGAATCCCACCCCCTAGGACTAGGAGGTTGGGTCCTGCAGGATGGGGCGCTACAAAGAACGTGCCTCAGGGCCTTTCCCACGAGGGTGCTATGAATCAGAAGGACAAGACTGATGGCACCGCTGCTGCCAGCAATGGCTTATCCACGTTACCACTGAGATCTTCATGGTGGGAGCTTGTCAAACATATGAACAGCGGGAGAAGGAAAACTGAGAACCACTTTTCTATATAACAGCAAGCTGACACGTTTCAGTTAGGACTTAGCAGCAGGAAAATCTGACGCATACAAGAACTAAAATTATTTTTCCTTTATAACGTACTAGGAGCCAGGTATGGTAGCACCCACCTGCAATCCCAGCACTTGGGAGGCTGAGGCAGGAGGATCACTGAGTTCAAGGCCACCCTGGGCTACATAGTGAGTTCAAGGCCACCCTGAACTACACACCAACACCCTGTCTCAAAATGATGATGATGATGATGACGTGATGTACTTGGTAATGGACTGTCTCCTTTTGCCCTGGCCACCAGGAAGCCGAGATCACATGTACCCTCACAACTAGTGCACCCGTCTCTATTTTTCATCTTCAGAATCAAGTTTCTATTTTCCTGTCCTCATTACTTGCAAAGCTGCCTCAAATCTTTCCTCTAGAATAAAGAAATCCAATGAGTGCTCATGCACCATTCCTCACCAGGAAATTTCTAATCTCCAGAATCCAGTCCTATCCACAGCTCCATGCACATAAAGTTAAAAAAAAAAAAAAAGTTTCTTCTCTACAGATGGTCCCCAACTCATAACAGTTTGGCCTCCAATTTTTCAACTGCATGATTATGCAAAGGAAATATTCAGTAGAAACCACACTTTAAATTTTGTCATCTGATATTTTTACAGGCTAGCAGCGTGCTATACAATGCTCTCAGTGCTGGGCAGCAGGAGTGAGCTGCAGCTCCAGATCAGGCACATGAGATATTTAAAATAACTGTTAGACGACTCTGCCCAACCCTGAGCCTATGGGAGTGTTCTGAGCATCCGTAAGGTAGGCCAGGCTAAGCTGTGACATTTGGCAGGGCGGTGTATTCCATATGTCATTGGTAGGATATTTTCAACTGTTGTCCTCATTAGGATGTGCGCCCACGGTACCCCCAAGAAGCTTTGGTATTTTCCTTTATGGAACTGAGTTCGCAGGGCCTGGGGCAAGCCAGTGCTCCCCTTGGGTTCCCTGGTGACTGGGTGGAGCTTTGGCCCTTCCCAAGCCCGATCTTCACCACTGCCTGGTGCTGTCAGTTCTCTGAAAGGGCCCTTTTTCATACCACCCTCATCTCTCTGGGACGGGGCGAAGAATGACCTGAATTCACCCGACTCACTCGGCCCTGGGCCCCCCCGTCTCCCTCTGCACCCAGGTCCCAAATAACCAGGCCACACACTGTTTCAAGTATGTCTCTTCCTTTCACTCTCTCAAAAGAAAAATAAATAAATAAATTGCAGAAGGCGGCAGCATTTCCAGTCTTCCCCTGGCTCCCAGACACCCAACCCCTGACCCTTGCCCTCCCCCCTCCCTCCCGTGTTCCCCACTCCCTAGACCCATCCCTCCCCTTCCCCCCAAAAAAAAATTCCCAGGAAAAAATAAAAGCCACAGTTAGACCTTCCACTCATGCAAACCGGCAAAGAAAAAAGGTGGGGGGCGTTTGGAAGGCAAGGGACCCACAGCGGAGCTCCCCCACTTCTCCCCCCAAAAACCACCTTTAAGAAGAAAAAAAAATGAAAAAAAAATGAGAAATCAAGGGGCGTGGGAGTTGTGATGGGGGCAGGGGCGACCCCAGACCCTGCCTCAGGAGAGTGCGGAGGCCTGTGGCCCTGCGTCCCTACAGCGGGTGCTCCTTGAGAGGGGCCCTGACTTCTGGAATGTGTGTGGGAAAAGATGGGGGAGGTCGGGCGGCCCCCAGTGGGTCTGTGTGTGCATTGGGGGCGGCAGGGGCAGGGTCCTAAGGAGCGAGGGCTCGGAACCAGGAGCCTGGCTCCCCCCGCCCCAGAGCCCAGGTTCCTGGGGCTCAGGAGCCCAGTTCTGGGGTGCGGGGATACATGCAGAGGAGTGTCCCCCCTCCAGTGGGCCAGATCCAGTTAGAAAGGAAATAAATAAGAAGGGGGGGAGGCTGAGGCGCAAAGGACTTGGGCGATTCAGTCCAGACCGAGGGCCCGGCGACGGAGGCAGGGCGAGTCCAGGCCGCGCCAGGGTGGGAGTCAGAGTCTCTCTCGAGCTGGGACCCAGATGTAGGGGCCTGAGAGGTCCTCAATGACGCGCTTCACCTTGTGGTAGATCTCTTCAAAGCTGTCGCCCTCCACGATGGCTGGGAGTGGGTGGAAGAGGGAGTGAGGCCCATGGCCTTGGGTGCCTGGCCACCGGGAATAGGGCACTGGTGCAAGGGTGGGGGCACCTTGTTCTAATTCACCCTGCCACGCTCCGTGGCGCTATGCCCTCCCACAGGGGCATCTCTTCCTAAACGGGGGCAGCTCTGCCAGATGCGAGCAAAATGTACTGCGTGCTGCTCCTGCAGCAGCAGCCTCGCACAGCCTCACCTGAGAAGCACTCCGTGAACTCCTGCTCCAGCTTGGTGGCTCTGTCGAAGGCTTTGCGGGCTTGCTCCTCTGTGATCCGCTTATTAATTTCTCTGTGGAGAGAGAGAAAGATGCAGCCCTGAGGGTCCCTCCAGCCAGGGACACTAGGTTCCAACTGGTATTTTCTTATATGGAGCTGATCGCAAAACATATAATTCCTGACATCCTCTGGGGCATGGGTGAGTCTGCCCGTAACCCACCCAGCCAGGTGCGGGTGCTCCCGGGACTCTCCAGAGCTCACCCTTCCAGCCTCCAGCCTCCACTTCTAATGGCCTGCAGCCCCGGCTTGCCTGGACCGGCGTGTGCCTCTGGGCCTGCAGCCTGTGCAGAGCACAGCCCTGCCTACTCTAAGGCAGGAGAGGAGGGGAAAGGCCCGTGGGCCTCCCTGCAGCCTCCGGGTTCCAGCTCCCCATGCAGATCCCCCTGAGGGCAGCTGGAGTTGCTGTCCAGGGTTCTGAGGGAAGAGTTCAACGACAGGCCTTGGAAGGGCCAGGTCTGCAGATGTGGGGAGCAGAGGGGAGGCCCGGAACCATACTCACAGCACGTTCTCCAGGGATCGGGGGCGGATGAAGATGGCGATGGGGTGCAGGTGGGCCGCCTGCAGCCGCCGCACAGCATTGGCTGAGACATCGAGGATGCAGTGCTTCCCCTGGGGGCAGGCAGGTGGGCGGGGGCCAGCAGGTGGTGGGAAGGACAGACAGAGGCGCCGAGAAGGGACAAGGGACATGGAAAGGTGGGGATAGAGATTGGCCAAAGGGGAAATGACATGGATGCCAAAAGACATGTGGGCAGAGGGGTATGAACAGACAGAGTGAAAGAGAGAAAAAGAAAGGGAAGGCGGAAAGCCAAGCAGAGGGGGGCAGGGAGAGGTGGAATGGAGGGCGTGAGGGGAAACGGGCGGGGAGATGGCCCAAAGGCCAGGGCAGAGCAGGGGCGGCAGACAGTGGGTCAGGGGCACAAGGTGAGAAAGCAAAGGAACGAGAGGAAGTAGGATGGGGGGAGGCGAGGACGGACAGAGGACAGACAGATGGAAGGATCAAGGAGAGACAGATGGGAGGGAGAGGAGGCAGATGGAGCAGGAGCAGCAGAGGGAGGGGCCCAGGGTTGGGAGCGGCAAGGAGAGAAGTCAGCAGAGAGCAAGCAAGGGGAGTAAGGGCCCCAGGAAGGGGGAGGGAGCAGAGCAGAGCAAGTGAGAGAGAAGGGACCAAGTTGGAGGAGGCCAAGCCGTCAGAAAAGCCACAGGAAAGGAGGAGAAATGGGGCATGGAGGAGGGAAGTGGAGAGAGAGAGGGACAGATGGCAGCGGGGAGCGTGAGGTCAGCAAGCGAGGGAAGCAGGGCACAGAGCGCAGGCGGCCAGACAGAGTTGCCCAAGAGGAGAAGGAGGTGGAGGAGCGAAGTGGAGACCCAGCAGGGAAAGAGACAGAGAGAAAGAGAGTTAGAGAGAGCTGGAGGGAGGCAGTGGGGTGGGGAGAGGGCAGGAGGAAGAGGACAGGGCGCCCGCCAGGTCCTACCTGCTCTGCCACCTCCCGCACGGACTGGACACTAGTCCCGTAGAGATGGCTGTTGTACTGGCCGGCCTCGATGAACTTGTGCGCCTGAATGTCCTTCTCCATTTTCTCCCGGGAGGACACAAAGTGGTAATCCCGACCATCTATCTCATATTCCCGCTTGGGCCGTGTTGTATCTGCCAGGAAATCACCCACCCCCCAAAGATCTAACCACCATCCCTCTACCTTAAAACCTGAATACATCAACCAAACCCCAGGAGTGCCTAGTTGGTCCTCATGGACAGAGGCCACTAGGGAGCCCAAGACTGGGGAAGAATAGACCCACCTCCCTCTGTACCCTCCGGGCCCTCCCACATCTGGCCTGGGCTTGGCTACTGCGGAACATAAGGGTGGCTGAGAAGCACCCCTCTTCTGAGGAACCCTGTGCCCCCTGCATCCCAATGCCTATAGACAGTTCTGCCTGTGGCCCTCACAAGTGGGACTCCTCAGGGCCAACCTCCACCTCCATCCAAGGGCCCAGCACTCACGAGGAACACAGGATCCAAACTTGTCAGGGAACTCAGAGAGAAGATCGTCATTGGCGCGGTCCTTGGTGGGCCCAAGAATTATGATGGGGCGAGCATAGTGCACTGAGGAGAGAAAGCTGGACTTCAGCCTGAACAGACCAGGGGACTAGGAGGGCCAGGGCCATAGCAGGGACCAGAGCTCACCTTCCATCTGTGTCACTGTCTCATAGCTCAGAACCGAGTCTTCTCGACCTGGTGCAAAACAGGGCATCTTCAAGGAACTCCAAGACAGGAGACCTGGAGTCCCTGTCTTGCCTTCCTGAGGATGTCAAGGACAACTCAGTGCTCTTCTTGCCTCAGAGCTTCCCAACTGACCCTACCTACCCTGTGATCCAGAGCTGGAGCCCCAGTCCTAGAAAGAAAAGGCAGCCACTGTTAAGGGTTCAGCTCAGTGAGACCCCCCCACTACCACCCAGCTCACCCTTCCTCCACCTACCTTGGCCTTTAACCTTGACCACTCCCGCCGCTCAACCCTGCAGGACACATGGAGGTTGGAGGGTAGGGAAATGCCCAATGAGAGGCCCAACAACCCCCACCCTCCGCACCAGCTGAGAACCTCCCTGGCAGTGCTGGGCCCCATGTTCCACCATGAGCAGCTGTCTGCCCCAAAGGCTCATCAGAGCCACAGTCCTCAGGAAGCCTAGCAGATAGGCCCCCAAGAGTCCCCTAGTGGTTGCCCACCCCAAGGGAAATCTTGGGAGCTTCGGTGCCTTCAGTAGGAAGGATGCAGGCCCCAGGAGCCTCACCGCCGTTTGCTGGGAATGAAGCCAATGTCATCGGTCTCACTGTCAGAGTGGACCCGCCGCGCCTGCCACCACTCTTCGTCACTCGCATCAATTACATGCAGCACGTCCCCAAAGCGGAAGCTCAGGGCCTGGCTCAGAAAGCCGCAGTCCTTGGTCTTGTCGTAATCAAACAGGGCCCTAGAGGGGCAAGGACCTGTGGGTCAGGGCCTGGCTGAGGGCTCAAGGAAGAATCTACTAGCCACCCTGAGAGCCAGCCTGGAGGTCTGGGGCAAGAAGTCTGCTACAAACCATGGAGTATTGTTGGCACATCCCACAGAACCCAAAACTGCAGGGGCCAAAATCTCTGCTATTACTCATCGCTGCCACAATGGTATGCCTGATGTGTGGCATTTGTAGTGACCAAGAACTCCAGAAAGCAGTCTGCAATAGGCATGCACATCAGTTACCATGAATCTGCTCAAAATCGTAGGAAAAAATTTAAAAGGTACCTTGCTGGCGAATTTTGGTAACCTCATCAGTACTGAGCTCCTATCAATCAGTCACAACCCCCCAGGCAAGACAGGAGAAGGATCAATTCTCTGACCGAGGGCAGATGGAAAGCAAGATGGGACTGGGAAGAAGGGAAGAGACCCTAGGATAGGGTCAGTGTGGTATCATTTGGCAGAAGTGAACAAGCTTGGGGACCTTTTGAACCCCCAAGGGAGGGAGCACACAGCAAAGCCTCAGATGTGAGGCAGGGACCTGGGTGGACCCAGGAAAAAGACAGCAAGTTCCACCTGGGTTGTTGAGTAGTAGGCCATGCCTGTGAGACAACCCAGGAGAGACAGCGAGAAACCAGATGGCCAGAACTGCAGGTCTGGGCCTCCAAGAAAAAGTCAGGCCGGGGCTGATTGCCCTAAGAGACATCTGCAGAACAGAGCAGCAGATAACGCCAGGGGGGCAGGATCAGGGAGACTGAGAGGAGGAAAAGCAGCAGAAACCTCAGTCACAATGACCACTCTGGGGGTGGGGGCCAAAAAAGAGGAATCCATGAGATGAAAGCCCTAAAAGCACAGCAAATACTGCTGAAGAGAGAGGAGAGGTGTGACAGGCCCAAGAGAGCTGTGGCCCATGTCCTCCTGACTGCCCACCGGGATGCCGAGGCTGGAACAATATTCAAAACATCCGCCAGGCGTGGTGGCGCACACCTGTATTCCCAGCACTTTGGAGGCTGAGGCAGGAGAATCGTTAGGAATCTGAGACCAGCCAGGGCTATGAAGTGAGCTCAAGGCCATCCTTGAACCACATAGCGAGACCCTGTCTCAAAAAGACAAAAAATACAAAAAAAAAAAAAAAAAAAAAAAAATCCAAACCTGGGTACAGTGATGTCCCAGCCACTCAGAAGGTGGAGGCAGGAGGAACACGTGAGTCCAGGAGTTTGAAGCTAGCCTGAGCAACACAGTGAGAACCCATCTCAAAAAGAAAAAAAGGAAATCCTACAGGCCCTGTATGGACTTTTAGGTGCCCAACTGTGCAGCAATCCGGGAATCCCTGAGGGATGCCAAGGTGATCAGGGCTGGGAGGCAACAAGGACATGGGGCAGGGCTATCTTCCAGTCCAAGTGGGGTATTTCAGGCAGCTCACCTGTGCAGCTGAGCCCCACCAGCTGAACATTAGGCCTGGGGGTGGGCAGGAACCGTGCAGGGTTTGGGGAAGAGCCAGCTAAGGAGCAGGCGTGGGAAAGGGGACTCCACCGGGGCCTGAGGGGCCCAGCCCAGGAGGCCTCTGACCTGATGTAGAAGCCCCGTTTGGGGTTGCTCCGCAGGGAGGCGGTCCCCGAGCCCAGGCTGCTATTCATGAGCTGCTCCCGGAGGTCATGGATCTTTGCCTCGAATCGACTGTACTCTAAGAAAAGACAAGGTTTCCGAACTCTGCCTCATTCTACTGCCACCCTCATCCACACCGCTAAAGCCATAAACTGAGAAGACAGTTCTGAGGACCAACATTTTTTCTTTTCTTTTCAGTATCAGGGATTGGAACCAAGGGATGAATTGCGTTCTCTTTTTATGGAGGCAGGGTCTTCCTAAGTTGCCCAGGCTGGGCTCACAGGCCTGTACCACCAGACCTGACCTCTGAGAACCATCTTAGCCAGAAGACAGGGAACCCCAGGCCTGGTACCTTCTGGTTTATACTGAGCGATGATCGTGACCGTCTGACCCGCATTCTTCAGGGCAATGGCAGCCTGCTCATGGCTGGCATTGCGGAGGTCAACACCATTGACCTAGAAAGGAAAGAAGACTCTGAGTATGGGGATAGGAAAGCTTCTTGGGTCCAAGGGGAAGAAGGAGTGGTCCAGTAGGAGCAGGCTTTGGCCACCCAGCCCCTCCCCAAGAGCTCCAGGCTCTGCCCTGGGGGACAAGGGCGGTGCAGCCAGGGGTGGGCCCTCCCTCACCGACAAGATCTGGTCCCCTTTCCGCAGCTCCCCGCTGAGGTCCGCAGGGCCCCCAGCCAGAATGAAGGAGATGAAGATGCCTTCACCGTCCTCGCCACCCACAATGTTGAAGCCCAGGCCCGTGGAGCCCCGGTGGATCACAATTCGCCTCGGCTCTCGGGGAACGTCTTCCTCCCCCAGCAGGTCCTTGGCCACTGGGGAGTATCGCCGAGGGGATGTGGGGGTCATGGCTGTGGGGTAATCAGTGCCTAGGTAGCTGCTGTGACTGATCTCGTTGTCCAGGTGCTGGGAATATGCTGAGGGATGATATGGGAGGAAGGATGAGATGGAAATACAAGAACAGCAGCACCCACCAGCCCACCCCCTTCCAGAGGGAACCAAGAGAGGGAGATGTGAGCGAAAAGGAAGTCATCCGCCCTTGGCAGGGTGGCAAAAGGGACCTCAGATCCAGCAACGCTGAGGGTCAGGAATTTATAAGTGACAGAGAATGGTTCTCCCAAGGGATAAAGGATTTGAGGGTCACACAACCTCAGCATGCCAGGGACAAAGGGGAATATTAAGAATATGCTTTAGAGATTTTTCTTTTGGTTGTTGTGTTTCTCAAACCTCTTGGTTTGAGAAATACAAAATATTTTTCTCTTGGCCATTCATTTCTTGAAAAACTAGATCACCTGTCTAAAAGATTTACCTTCACTCTATGAGGAAGATTCCAACATGGAAATTCCTGCTTATATCCCTGTGGCCCTGTTTAACCTGTGCCTCTGCCAGTGTTTCTCCTATAAACTGGAGATTTGTTCTAGAGGCTCAGATTCAAATTTAAGGTGCACGTAGATTTCAAGGTGGCATTGTGTGCTTCCTACGGCATCACCACATACTGAGTATCTGGTTTTCTGTTATGTATTGTCATCAGCCTGGTCCATCCATTTTACAGAGCTATGTCACAGCCAGCTGTGGTGGTACAGGCCTGTGAACCTAGAGACCCTGCTTCAAAATAAACGTGGCTGGGGAAGTAGCTCTGTGTGAAGGCTCTAGTTTCAACCTCCAACACAGAGAGGGAAAAAAAAAAAAACAAAAAAAAAACCAGTAATAGACTGGTAATGGAATACCAATCAGTAAGTCAGTATTATCCAAAATGTTTAAACACTAAGATAACTTCAAATTGAAAACTATACATTGGTTTTAGTGCATTAATGAGTACCAAAAAAGAAATCACTGGTTTGTTTTTAATCTCTTTTTAGTTAGGCATGGTGGCCCATGTCTATAATCCCAGTACTCTGGGAGGCTGAGGAAGGACCACAGAGTGTCTATTCTGCCTTTCACCTAAGTTTCTGTGGCCACTGACGATCATTGCCGGTTCTAATACCCACCAAGGACTGCAACAGGGTGATGTGCTCTCATTCTCGGTTTTTTTTTTTTCTTTTAAGGGTAGAATGAGAGCATTTATTAGTGGGGGTTCCTCTATAAAGAACCTTCTTGGGTCAACCTTTTGGTATCCCAAGATGTAATTTCTACAAGAAAGGGAGGATGGATGCTTGACTCTCTCCCTTTATTTACCAATTTTTAAAACAAACGGGTTCCCTAGCATCCTCCAAAGGTACCCAATCTTTTGTCTTACATTTCCTATTTTGTTTTATGTTGCAGTACTGGGGATTGAACCCAGGAATTATACATCCTAGGCAAGCGTTCCACCACTGAGATACACTCCTAGCCCAAAATTTATTTGACCACTGCTTTAGTTTGTAAGACAAAGTCTCACTATGTAGCCCAGGCTGGCCTGAAATTAGCAATCTTTCTGCCTCAATCTCCCAAATGCTGGTATAATAGGGGTACACTCCGCACCCAGCCTCCAATTATTTTTTAAGTAGTACTATCACCTCATCAATTTTCACCTAGTGAATGTGTTTTTTGTTATTGTTGTTGTTTTCTTTTTTTTTTTTTTTTTTTTTTTTTTTTTTTTTTTTTTTTTTTTTTTTTTTTTTGTCTTTTTGAGACAGAGTCTCACTGTGCAGCTCAGGCTGGCCTTGAGCTCACTTTGTAGCCCAGGCTGGCCTCAAACTGGCAACGATGCTCCTGCCTCAGCCTCCCAGGTACTGGGATTACAGGCGCACACCACCATTCCTGGCCTATTGTTGCTGTTTTCTGAGACAGGATCTCACTATGTAGTAAACGCTCACCTTGTACTCACTGTGTAGTCCAAACTGGCCTGAACTCATGGCAATCCTCCTGCCTCAGCCTCAGAGTGCTGGCATACTGGGATTACAGGCATGCGTACCACACCTAGCTATCAAATGAGTTTTAATTTAATTTTAGCAGCCTCTGCGATATGGGTCCGGTGTTTCTGACTTGACCCTAGCAGTCATGGATACCTTCCTTATGTCTAGTAAGGAAGACATTAAAGGTCATCTTACACATTTCTTGCCCCAAATTTGCAAGCAGACCTTTTTCCAAGGAACCCAGGTTCTTTTTGGTTGGTTATGGTATGTAACAATAATAGTACATGATTTTAATATGTTTTTGGTTTTGTTTAACTTTACATTACTGGGGATCAAACCCAGGGGTGCTTCACCACTGAGCTAACGACATTTTATTTTTTATTTTAAGACAAAGTCTCACTAAATTGCCTAGGCTGGCCTTCTGCTTCAGTCTCCCAAGTAGCTGGAATGACAGGTGTGCACCACCATGCTCGGCTTTTAATATGGTAGGTTTTTAATACGGTTTTAAGTATGATTTTATATGTAATAGGAGCAGTCATATTTCATTTTTTCACAAAATGTCTGAGCTATTCTTCCATACATATTTTTCCAACTCAACTTTAGAATCACACCTGCTAAGTTCCTAAGAGGGAAAACAATATTAAAATTCTCATCATGGGGTGGTGCAAGCCTGTCATCCCAGCACTCGGGAGGCTGAGACAGCTGGACCACAGTGAGTTCAAGTCCAGCCTGGGCTATATAATGCATTTAAAGCCAGCCTGAACTACGTAGCAATATTCTATCTCAAAAAAAAAAAAATCTCATCAGTATTGCATAAAATACATAGATTAATTTAGAGAGATTTGCGATCTTTCACTTATTACAATTTACACTATACTGTCTTCCGGGAAAGTTTCATCATTTCCTTCATAAAACTCTTACATTTCTTATCAAGTTTATATTTCTATCAGCTCACAATAGTATTCCTCTCCACCCTATCCTTCCTCGTTCAAGTCCTAACATTTAGAAATGTTACAGCAAAATTGCCCCAGCAAAATGATGCTAGCTGAGAATTCCTGCTTTCGAGCAAATCAAAGCAAGCATAAATAAATGCTACATTTGAAAAGAGAGAAAATAAATTATCCTTACTTGTGAATTATAATATGGCCCATCCAGATTAAAATCCAAGTGAATTAACTGGCCAGAGAGACTCTGGGAGGCTGAGGCAAGAGGACTCCAAGTTCCTAGCCTGGCCTGCATAATTTAGTGAATTAGCAAAATGCTGCCTCAAAAAAAGCAAAAAAACACCAGAAATAAAATGAGAAGACAGCAGCTGTATAAGAAAAATAACAATAATTTATGGCAATAAGATAAATGAGGGCGGGCCAGGTGTGGTGGCACATGCCTGTAATCCCAGCACTCAGGAGGCTGAGGCAGGAGGATCAGTGCAAGTTCGAGACCAGCCTGGGCTACAAAATGAGCTCACGGCCAGCCTGAACTGCACAGCAAGACCTTCTCTCAAAAAAGAAAACAAACAAACAAACAAAAACAACAAAAAAAAAGATAAATGAGGGGTGGGGATATAGCTCAGCGGAAAAAGCGCCTGCCTGGCAGGCACCAGGTCCTGAGTTTGATCCCTGGTAACGCCAAAAAAAAAAAAAAAAAGATAAATGAGTAAGAAAAAATAAAACGAAAAAAGATGAACGGGTAAGAAGACACCTATTTAAAAATATTTGACAAAGGACTGAGAGTACAGCACTTGCCTAACATATGAGGCCCTGAGCTCTATCCCTAGGACTGAAAAAAATTTTTATAAAATTCTTGGAGTCAGGTGTCCTAGCACTTGGGAGGCTGAGGCAGGAGGATTGCTGCAAGTTTGAGACCAGACTAGACTACATAGTGAGTTCAAGGCCAGCCCTAAAGAAAGAGCCTATTTAAAAAAACTAAACAAAACAAAATCTTGGACATTCCAAGAACAACAAAGATTTATCACATCCAAAAATATCAGCATTGAGAAACTTTGCCCTAAAACAATGAATAACAGGAGCACTGATAAGCATCCTTGCCTAATTCCTAACCTGATGCTAAGATTGCATCATTATGAAAGCTCATTGTTAGATGCTGGTAACTACTCTTTATCATGTTAAGGAAAACTGTGCTCCTAGTTTATTAAAAATTTCATCTAAAAATAGATGTTGAAAAAATAAATAAATAAAATAAAAATAGATGTTGAATTTAATCAACTGACTGCCCCACCTCTCCTTGAGATGATCTTGTATGTTTTCCCCACTTAACTTTTTAGTACAGTGAATCATATTAAAAGATTTCCAGCTGGGTACATAGTGGAGTATGCCTGTAATCCCAGCACTATGGGAGGCTGATTCAGGAGTATCACAAGTTCAAACCCACCATGGGCAACTTGAAGACTTACCAAGATTCTGTCTCAAAAATTAAAAAAGGTCTGGGGATGTAGCTCAGTGCCAAAGCCTGGGTTCAACCCCCAGAACCAGTAAATACTTAAATAAGTAAACAGGCTGAGGATGTAGCTCAGTGGTAGAGCATGCCTGGGTTCAATCCCTACTTCTGGAAAAGAAAAAAAGAGACAGAAAAATTTCCTAATATTGAACCATCTTTAGTTTTTTGAAACAAATCATACTTTATGTCAACATTATTCCTCTGTTTGGGTTCCTACTATGGTACTAAACACACTTAATCTCTATTCAGAAGTAATCATGCTTTCTAGTTTCCTTCTTTTACATTATCTTTATGACCATTTGAATATTTGAACTGACCTCATAAAATGAAATTTAAAGCCTTGTTTCCTACACTTAGAAAGCACATAAAAACCATCTCTTCCTTGAAGATCGTATCAAATTAGCTTAAAACCTAGTGAGCCTTGTGCCCTGAGGGTTTGAGGAGGAAAAGGGTATCCCTGGCAATCTTTTCTAGGGTTTCTATGGAGACTGATTTTCCTTCTCTTTCCAACCACAGTGAGGATCAGAAGTGTAACCGTGGCCTAGGGACACCGTGCAGAGGAACAGCAACAGGAGCTGCCACGGAACTGCACAGCATGGGAACGATGGGGATGGGATCGTGGGGAGCACGGGGCTTGGAGGGCTCTCACAGGTTGTGATGTCGGGGGGAGCATAGCTGTCACTCAGGTAGGCATTGCTGGGCTTGGCCACCTTTAGGTAGACAACATCATACGTGTTCTTCAGGGCTGCCACAGCATCCTCATGCATGACGTCCTCCAGCCCCACACTGTTGACCTGGGGTCAAGGGAAGCAAAGCTCAGACAAAGTCAGAAACAGCCGGAAGGCAGATGCACTGGAGTAAGGAGGTAAAAGTCCTGGTCCTCCTTGGGCCTGTGGGTGAGAGCCAGGTGTGGGGTAGGAAAGTGTGGGAGGTCCTCACCGCCAGGATCTTGTCTCCAATCTGCAACCTGCCATCCTTGTGGGCGGCACCCCCTTCAATGATCTTCGTTACATAGATGCTGTTATCTCCAGGGATATGCTGGTTTCCTACACCCCCCGCAATGCTGAAGCCAAGACCTGAATGCAGGAAAGTACAGAGGTGTGCCCAGGTGCCTGGGAGGGAGCAAGACAGTTGGGATGAAGTCAGGACAAAATGGGTTACTACCTTTAGGCCCTTTGATGAGCTTGATTTCCATGACCTTCTCAGCTGGGGGCTTCCGGCGCATGACATAGAGGCGCACAATGGAGCCTGCCTCTTTGAGGGCTTCCACCGCAGCTGAATGGGTCACCTCCCGCACATCCACCTCATTTACAAAAAGGATGCTGTCGTTGACCCTGGGAGCAGCAAGCCGGGTCTAAGCCAAGAGCTTCCTGCTGCCCTGGCCCTCCCATTAAGGGCTAGCTTCCTAGCCGTCTCCTTTCCCCACCTGAGGCGGCCATCCTGGGCTGCAGCCCCACCAGGAATGATCTTGGTGATGAAAATGGATGGGTCGTCACCAATGTGCGGGTTGTCCGTGCCACCTGCGATGCTGAAGCCCAGACCTGAGTTACCCTGAGGAGGAGGAGGGCAAGAGGGTCAGCTCCCCTCACTGCCTGGTTCTGGCCAGGCTCGTGGGGAGGGGAACGGCTTGGAGAACAGCGGCCAGCACACAAAGGGACGTGGCTAAGGGGCCAGCCACCAAGAAAACAGGCACAGAGGGGCACAGACAGGGAGCCGAGGGGACCCTGGACGGGGGAGATGACTCACCCTTTCCAATGTGATTTCCTCGTATTCCATCTCCCCCTCAGTCCCATTCACCTGTAACTCCAGCACGGGACAGAAACACAGAAACAGTGAGACAGACATTCCAACTTGAGAATCTGCCCCTCCCCTTCCCATGCAAGGACCCAGGCCCCCGCCTCCTCCCTTCTTCTACAGTGATCCAGCCTCAAAATCTAAACAACTCACATATCCTGGGGCTTCTAGGGTGTCTGTGTTGACAATCACAGGAGGAGAATTGGCCTGCAAGGGAAGACAAGAGACAAAAAGCTGCGTGAGCCATGGCTCCAAAGGGAGCCCATAACTAAGGGTGGGCCCACCAGCCTAGCTCCCCTTTCAACTAAATAGCAAACCCACTCTGCCATCCTTAGGGCGCCTCAAGGACCCAGCCTCAATCCACATAACACACACACATATGCACAGATGCACACGTGCACAAATCCAACTCTGCCCAGCCCAGGCCCCCTCATGTGGAAGGAGGTGTCTGAGAAGCTAGAAGGGAGAGACAGCCAGACGGAGAGGGGAGCAGCAGATGGTAAGTGGGGTGGCTAGGGGGAGAGGGAGCTTCTCACCGGATATAACACTACAGGGTGTTAGATGCCTTCTGTGCTACACACGTATACCCCAGGGCTCATGTCCACCAGGTCTTCCTCTCCCCGCTTCTGCCATCCCACTCTGTCCCTACCCCCCCATATTTACCCAGTGAGGTTTATAATCCTACCCCAGATTTGTCCGTCACCTTTGCACACATTTACCCTGAAACCTCTACCTGGCAATCCGGGATTTCCCCAATTGAAGGTCCCTCCCGCCTTCTCTCACCCACCACTCTACCCAGTCCTCCAGGGACTCTGTTACCTAGCAACGGTATCTACGACTAGCCAAAACCTGAGACCCACCCCCTGCAGGCCTGTCGTCAAGACAACAGGCGGGGGTGTGGCCTAGGATAAGCCAGACTCCCGCTCGCCCGAGGGCTCTGTTAGGCCCGCCCCTCGGGCCCCCGTGCCCCACCCCGCGCTGGCCCGGCCCACAGGAGGGTCAGCCGAAGAGGTTTGCAGGGAGCAGCGTCCTGAATAACCTGTCTTTCACTCTCCCCAGGGCCCCTCACCCTATGAAATGCACAGAACGTCAAGAGGGGGGAGTGGTGAAAGACATCCGGGTCTTAGCCTCCTTATCTACTCTTCCTCTACCCCGCCAGCTTATTTAGGAAAGGGTTAAAATGAGGCGTGTCCAGGCCTGTGACATAAGTCACTTGACGCAGCCCGACTCCCGGGCGGAGCCAGCTTTAGGCCGGTCCAAGGGGCTTCCCCAGTCGCCAAGGCAACTGAAGCCACGTCTCCATGGTAATTGGGTGGCCGCCAAGAACCTCCTTCCGGGGTCCCCAACCTATTTCCTTCTTAAATATTTATTTGAAGCGGACCAAGAGCGAGGATTCCCAGTCTACTTAGGCTCTCCCCCTCGAAAGGGGTCTCTCCCCTCTCCTACTATTTCTGTCCTACAAACTACCAGCCACTTTTCAAGCTCTATAATAGATTTATACCCACAATTCTAATACTGCTACCCCCAGCCCCCAGCCAACAGCCAGTGACTGCCAAAACCTCATCCACGAGTTCAACCTACATGGCATACTCCTGCCTCAGTCATCCTGGCCCTAGAACTTCCCCGCTGCCCCAGCCTTCATCGCATTCCTCGTTACCTCCACACCCTCCGTCCGGACCCCTGTCTCCATCCTCAGTGTCCACATCCCAGCCCGGCTCCCACACTTCATCAGTTTCCTGTCCCTAGCCCACCCTCGAATGCCGTCCCTTACCCATCTCTTGTTCTAAACCTACGTCCCAATATGATTCCCGACACCCTCGTCTTACTCCCTTACCCAGTCTGCAAACCCTCAAGGTTCCTCAAAGCAGTCCTTCACTTAACCCTCTCCCTATCTCCTCTATGGTTTTTGTTTGTTTGTTTGTTTTTTGAGACAAGTTCTCCCTATGCAGTTCAGGCTGGCCTTGAGCTCACTTTGCAGCCCAGGTTGGGTTTGAAGTTGAAATGATCCTTCTGCCTCAACCTCCTGAGTGCTCGGAGTGTGCCACCATGCACGGCCCCCATCTCCTCTAAAAACTGGGGCTTCCCTTCCCAGCCTTGCTGGCCCAAGAGGTCCCACCGTCACTGATGGCCTCCAGCATTCTCCCCCCACTCCCATCTGCTTCCTGAGCTCTGGTCCATGCATTGCCTAGCTCTAACTCCCCGGCAGGTACCACCTACCACCCCTCAAGCCTCCCTTCTCTGTCCTCCTCCTTCTCCCCGTTTGATAGCCCCATCTTGCAAAGACCTGGAATCTTCCTTCATTGACTGCAGCCGCAGAATTGCAAACAAATACGTACTCTAAGTCATTCCCACTTGCAGGGCCTCTTCCTTCCTCTTACCAGCTCAGTCCTTTACCAGACTTCACAGCCTCATCCCTGTGTGCCCCCTGTGCCAGGGCCCTTACCCTCCCCATCCCCTCCAACTCCTCCCAGTGACTTCTAGCCCAGGATCTGGGGGCCTCCAACACTGCCGAGCTCAGCGCCCCCTCAGGCTCCCTGCCTGACTGGTGCCCTCCATTTCTCCTCTTCCTGTGCGCCCGCAAGAGGAGGCCGGGGTGGAAGGTGGAAAGTGGACTAGGAAACCAAAGTCCTCAGAAGCAAGGCCTTTGGGCCAGAGAAGGGAAAGCGCACAGGGATAGGAAGGAAGGGGAAGGGGAAACAGGTGGTGGTGAATAACAGTGGGGACAGGGTGCAGGCGACCTCAAGGAAGAGGAGAGAAACTGGGGAAAGGGGAGCTGGCTGACCTACAGAGAGGACCGATCAGGCAGCACAGGCCTGAGCCGGGGATCAGCGAGAGGGGGAAGGAGGTGCGTGGGAGGAAGAGAGACACCGCATCAAGAACCAGCCCGCCCGCGGGGAGGGGAGGCTCGAGCGGGAGGGAGCGAAGGAGGAGAGCAAAGGCCGGGCAGGGGAAGGGGCAGAACGGCCCCACAACGTGAAGTCAGGCCAGACAGATGGAAGGGGCCGGAGACTGGGACGGGGAGGGCAGGGCCCAGAGGCAGAGCTGGGGGAGGAGGCAGGGAGCGGACAGAGCAAATGAGGGCAGCAGGCGCTAGAACAGAGCTCTGGACTCAGGAAATGGAAGGGAGGCGGGGGTCAGAGAATGGAGAAGGTTGTGGCATCGGGGCCTCCGGGGGGATGCACACGTATCAACACAGGCGCGCAGCGTCACACTCATTCACATTCTCACACGCGCGTGAGAATGTCACACACACACACACACACATTTGAGCTTTAGGCCCCACATCTACCCCCACCTGCCTGACCTGTTTCTCCTTTGTGGGACCAAAGTGTTTCCAACACTACCCCCCACCACAGCCCCTCCCGGAGGCCCAGAAGACCCAGACCCAGACCCCTCCCACCTTCCCCCCACAGCTCTCGCCCTACCGGCCCTTGGGAGTAGCTGCAGCTCCGAGGCTCCGAGGGCCGCACTGGGGAGGGGGCCGTCAGGGTCTCCTACCTTGAGAGGGGAGAGGTGGGCGTGGCCCACGACCCCGTGGACGGCCTCGAGGTGGGACAAGTTCCTCTCCGCCACGTGCACCAGCTCGGGGGCGTTTACCTGGTTGGGGAGGTGGGCCGGGCTGTGCTCCAGAGGGGGCGTGTCTTCATCTTGGTAGCGGTATTTCTGGGTTTGGGGACCTTGGCGTCACTGGGCTGGCCCAGCGCCTCAGGCTCCAGTCGGCCTGCCCCCGCTGCCTCCGCTTCCCAGTGCTGCGCGGAAGGCCCTGGGGCCTGACCAGCTCCTCCCCATCCCTCTCCTCCAGCCCATTGGCTCCCCTCTCTCCACCCTCCCAACAGCCCCTTCTCCAGCCAGGGCCTCGGCACCGCCGTTCTCCCCCAGCTCCAGCCCCTTCTTCCAACTCTTACTCCTCACATCCCTGGGCCTGACCTTCTACAGCACCTCTTCCTTCAGCATCTGTGTCTTCACCCCTCTCCCAGGCCTTCACCTTCCACCACCCTCCACCCTCCTGGAGCTGTGACCCTGACCCTTCACAGCCCGTCCTCCACTCCCAACCCCAACTTCTCTGCTGCTCTAGGCACCCTTCCTCTACTCCACTTGCTGCTCCTACTCTGCACCCCGCCTTCATTCCCTCAGTCTCCCCACTGTGGCCCCTACCCCATGAGCTACTGGTGCTCCAGCACCTTGCATGCCCGAGCGAGGGAACAAAGTCAGACCCTTCAGTTGGAAGGTACTCAGCATCAGCACCCCCAGGCAAGGCAAAGCTAAGCTTGTCCCACTGTTCCTTTGCTGGCCTCACGGCTTCTCAAGCAGTCCACAAAAGGGCCCCAGAACTAGCCCCAACCCTGTATGGGCCAGCAGCTCAGCCAGCTAATCCGGATAGACTATAAAGGAATGGATGAGATGGAGGCAGGGGAGAAGGCAGGAGGGCTCAGGAGTGGGCAGGAACGGGCACCAGGCCCCCTGCTTGGGGAAGGGGGCAGCATCACAGTTCCCTCTGGCCTTTTGGAATAAAGGCCCAACACGTCCAGATTCTCTGCCCAACTAATCAGTTGCCATCTCAAGGGCCCCCTATGCTAGCATTAATAGGGACACGGACACCGGTGAGATTAACTGTAAGCCAGAGAGAGAGAGAAAAGGCAGGTGGCAGCAGCATTGAATGACAGCACCTCTGCACAGCCCCTTCCATGGCTCTGCCCTCTGGTGCCCCTCTCCTTGGGAGCTGTCCCCCACAGAAACAAAAGAACCCAGACTCTAGGCTCAGAGAAGGGTGAAGAGATCACCAGACTCAGGGCTCCCTCAGGGACTGGAGAAGGCAGAACACACCCACTGGTGCATTGTTAGGAGACAGAGTTTCTCTCCCAAAAGTTTCCGAGAAGCTGAGAGGACCCAACATTTGGAAGGCAAGAGGTGCAAGATCAAACAGGAGGAAGGTGATCAAGTAAAATGCCTGATACTGCAGTATGATTCTGAAAGTTCCAAGGATGAAGAATCAAAGCTGAGAACTGAACCCAACATTGCTCTGAACTAAGGGCACCTATGAGAATAGAGGAGGGAACAGAAAAAGACACTGAACCCAGGGCACTGAGGCAAATGGAATTAAGCACCCAGACATGTTTAAAGAGCCTTTAAAAAAGAAAATATGAAAAAAATATGAGTTTATCAAGTCTGGGTCAGTTGGCACATGCCTGTAATTCCACCAGTTGGGAGGCTGAGGCAGGACTACCACAAATCTGAGGCCAGCCTAGGCTACATAAGCAAGTTTAAGGCCAACATGGACTAGATGGCAAAACCCTGTCTCAACAACAACAAAAAGTCTGGTCACAGACTTTCAGAGAGAATCTTGAACTCCAGGTGCCAATACCACAGCCACAGAAAGTGAACAGGTAGAAAACTTGAGTGAGTACAGTCAAAACAACCCCCCTCAGTAGGCTAAACTGCCTTGTGTAGCAATTAGACAAAGAGCAAGAGGTTGTCCATTTCACACCGAGAGGGTGGTCTTCAGTCTGGACAGCGAGGAGCTGAGGAACATCCCCCGAATGGAGGGAACCAGGGGAAAGGGGATGGCGCAGCTCTCCTCTCACTTCTCAGAGCCCCCAGTTCCCTGCAGGATAAACTAGACAGGGCCAAAGAGTTTGAGTCCAGTATTCCTCAATCTCCACCCCACCTACAGAGAAAATTCCTGCATGCAATGAAGAAATGTCATCGTGCGCCAACAGAATGAGCGAATGGGCGCGTGAATGGGAACATCTCATCATTTACTCTAGAGAGGAAATGAAGGTAAATTTTTATCACAGGGAAACCCCCTCTTTCCCTGCCCTACCCCATGCAGGGGGGTCTGGCACTGAGAAAAGACTTCTGGGATTGGACACTGAGAGGAAGGGGAAACAGAATGGAGAGGAAAAGTTCCCAACATGCGGCTGGAGGAGGTCGGGCCTATGTTCAGTCTCTGGAAATTTTTGATGTACATGGGGGGAGGGGGGTCCTGGAGAAGCGGGTTTCAATTCTGAAACTGCACCCTGGGGGTTAGGATGTCAGCATCCGTCAGTCCTGGCTTACAGGGCAACTAAAGCCGAACGGTTAGAAAAATCCCCCTATTTTAACCCACTGGGCCTCAGGGCTCAGACAGTGACGACTAGGATGCTATTGGGACAGTCCGCAACCCCGATATATTAGGGCCTGAGACAGGTGAAAGGCCTGGGGGTACAAAGTTCCTTCCCCTTCCCCCTCCCCACCGAAGCCCCCGTTGCACAGAAGAACATAGAACCGAGGCTTGCACCCCCAAACAGAGGGGTGTAAATTAAAGTACATGATAAGAGGGGTGACCCACTGCGCCTGTTTGCGAGAAGTTGCAACCCAGAGACCCCACACCAAGCAGAGGGAAAAGCAACAGCACTTGAAGCTCGCACCCTGAGATCTGAGGGTCCAAGAAGAGGGGAGCGGGGCCGGATCCCGGATCCCGTACCGCAGCACGTACCACGCAGAGACACATGGAGGCGAATCTGTTCCGCGCCGACATGGAGGAGGGGAGGGGGACTGAGGGGAGGGGACGGGTGGGTACCAAGGGTCCCGGGTTGGGGGAGGGGGAGGGGCAGAGGGGCGGGGGGGGCTGCGGCGCCGCGGCGACGGGAGGCTGCGGCCAGAGGGGTGAGGCGCGTGCGCAGTACGGGAGAGCGTCACGAAGGGAGAGAGGGGTGCGGGGAGACCCTCTTGGCCACCAAGTTTGCGGGTTACAACTGTTTCTCTGTGGACTTCACCTTCCACAGTATACCCCTACTCTGACCTCTCCACAAAGAGAGACGCTCCTGAAATGACTGATGTCTCCAGTTCTTAGGCATCCTTTATCCTCCGTTCCCCAAATCACCAGGCCCCTAACCATTCCAAAACCTCACTGGGTATCTCATCGCTGCTGTACTCCCAGGCTGCAGGGAAGGAATCAGCATTTCTCCTTCACTTTCTTTTTTTTTTTTTTTTTTGGCGGTACTGGGGATTGAACTCAGGACCCTGCACTTGCTAGGCAGTCTCCTTCACTTTCAAGAACCGCTAAGTGATCTAAAATACCTCTCTCCCCCTGCCCCCAGGCCAAGACTGTGAACCTGAGATACCAGTGCATTTCCTACTCTGGCACGGTTCTCCCCTGCAATCCAGCCCCACATGATAACCAGACAATGTTTCTTTCAGTGTTTAAAGGACGAGACATCCTAGTTGTGCCCTCAAACACCCCTTAAACCAGCCCTTTTCTAAATCGTATCGCTCTATCCCCCAATCCATAGTAGAGACTTTAAAATTAGTGCAGATATTACTCTTGCACTAATATAAAAATCCAAAGAAGGAGTCTTCAGATCTGTTTGGAGCCCTCCGTCCAAATTGCCCGGTCTAATAATATTCTGGATTTCCTAGTAAGTCAGTCTCTAATACTACACCAAAACCAACCCAATTTCAGGGTATATTTAATCCACCTTAAAGCAGATGCTCCAAATTGCAGTCTTCATTTATTTTTAAACCCTTATATAAAGAAATACTTTCCTATCCTTTTCTTTATTCCTCAAATTAATAAATTACTTGCTTCTCTGGCTGCCCTCTGTACATCTCAACATCCCCTCTATGATCTGAACATCAGTTTTGTTGAAAGATTGCCCTCAAATGGATCTTCCTGTACCCAAGGCTCAAAATATATTCACGAAAGTAAGATCTGGGTTGAAATTTTCAGTGACCCACAAATCGTCAAGAATAATCAGTTGCCTCAAGTCTCTTCACCAGCTTCTATTTCCTCCCAAAACAACCGAACCTGAAAGCCCCTTTTCTATTCGTCTGTTGAGCGAACTTTCCAGCTCTTAAAACCCAGAGAGAGGTTCTCCTCAAATCAGGTATCTGCCTCTTTAAAATGCCTAGCCATGTCAGAAAGGACAATTTCCCTAGGATCACGCCAATGCGTTGAGCAGCATCTGTTAGATGCGCCCCCAAGATGACCCCCAATGTCCTAGTTTCATATCTGGATAGAACGGTTGGTTCCTCAGAGGGAGCCAGTGCGGAAGAGGCTGGACTCAAAATTCTTTTCGGAAATAGAAAATGCACAGGCCCTGCTTCTCCACCAGTAGGCGCTATAGCCCATTAAGACCCTGCCCCATCCCCCATTTCCTTTTTCCCTCCATTTTCCGTTTCCCCGTTGCCTGGCAACGCAGCAATCAAGGACTTTGCTGTCGCCTAGCAACCGTCTCCCTGGAACATAGAGCAGAGGTAGGAGGGGTGCTCTGATGAATCTGAACAGAAAAATTGAGACGTCAGAGCTCCCAACCCCCGGATTCTCCTTTCCAAAGACCCCAGCGCCCCGCAGTTACGTGGACAACAGCCCCTGAAACCTGGTCTCTTTTCTGCACAAGGAACTGCGCCACGCCCCCCCGGGTCAGCCCCGCCCTCATTTCGGTTGGGTAACCCAGCCCCTCCCCTTTCCTAGGGTTGTTCCCCGCCTCCTCCGATAGAGTAAGCCAGACCCGGCCCACCCGCTACCAGGAGACCACGCCTCCATCTACTTCCCGCCCATTCGCTCCCCGGCCTCGCCCACATTGTCCTTCCGCCACGCCCCTGTCGGCCAATGAATGAGGCCGTTGGCCACACTGCCCCGCCTCCAGCATCTTTAGCTTTGCCCAATGAGGACCACCCGGAGGGTTTAACCGCTTCGCCTCCGATGCCGAGCCTAATACCCCTGGTCTTTTCCCCACTTCACCCCCACCCCCACTTATTCTGCTCCGCCCCCCACCACCCTCGCCCGGCCCTCAAGTCCGCCACGCAACTTCAGTCGTCGCCGGTTACCATGGCAACGGCAACAGCAGCGCGGGGAGAAGGGGGAGGGACGGGGGCGGAGTGGGAGAAGAGATGCTCAGAGACAGAGACCCTGGCAGAGATATAGGACCCGAGTAAGACTGAGTGATAGCTAGATATAAAGCAGAGTTTGCACAAGGGGCTAGCACGTAACAGGCACTCAATAAATGTTCCTTAAATTACTGCAGCAGGAATCTATAAATATAGGCTATGAAAAGATGAAAGGCCGTCAGACAGACCCGGGGAGCTCAACTACCACGAAACCTGAGCATTCCCATACCCCATCCACCCAGTATTTGGGGGAGATGAGGGTCAGAACCTATGTGCCCCCTGCTGGTTCCTCCTGGGCTACCTGTGCTGCCCTGGATAGCAATGAACCACAACTCCCAACAGACCTGAGGGTAGCAATACTCTTATCGCTGAGGGTTTTTGTACTTCATGGCCTTATGGGAGTTGAAGTCCTCCCCATCCCCAGAGAGACAAGTTTTCCGGCCAAGGAATGTGGCAAGCCTGGATCTCCACACCTCAATAAAACCCCAAATGCATGATCCTCTGTGCAAGTCTCCTTCCTGCAGGGATGCTCAGCCGTGGGCTTCATGAAAGAAGTAGGAACTGGGGAAGGGTATGAATAAGTCCCTCACCCCATCCAGAGAGCTGCCCTGTAAGCAAGCCCCTCACCCACGTTCACAGTAACGTGTTCATGTGTTGGAGCAGAACCTACGTATTGCAGTGGGCTTTCTACCTACACCTGCACACAGGGGACCACAACCAAGGAGCCAAGGCCAAGGAACAGGCCTAAGAGCAGCAGACAGGAGGAGCACACAGGATCTCACAAACACTGAAAGGAAACCAGGCCAGAGAAACTGAGGCACAAAAACCTGCTGAAATTACAGGGGACAGAAGGAAGAAACAACCTGAGAGAAAACCCAAATCCCACAGTGGGGCACGAGCAAGTAGCCCTGACAGAGAGGGGCTGGGGATCAGGACCTAAGAGTCCTCACCCCTCAGATGCTTCCAGTCATGCTCACACGTGCACAACGCATGTGTACACACATGTGTGAGTTTGTGGCAGGGAACATGTGTGTCCTCAGCTCCCTGGAATGAGAAGCTGCAGTTCCCACTAAATATAACCCCCTCCCCAGCCTGTGACTCACCCGGGACCCGCCTCGCCCGGCCCCCACTTCCTGTCCCACCCCCCCCCACCCCCCAGCTGCCTGCCACCCGCCCAAGCCTCCCTCCACACACCAGGCCTCCAGCTTTCCAGTCCCAGAGTCTGGAAGCAAAGACCTAGGTATTTGCATCCCACCAGCAGCTTGCTTGCACTCCCCATCCAAAACCTCCTCTCCAGGAGACACCCTATGGGCACCCTATGGGGCTCCTGCTGCTGGCAGCCCTGCCCTCCACTACCTTTTCACCCCAGTAGCCTCTTTACCCTGCAACCTGGACCATAAGTCCTCAGGGACTCTTATATCCAGGTGTCCTTCCCCTTCTGGATCCCACACTTCAGGGCAATGGTTCCCGACATCTGTCTTCTCCCTCTTTCTTGAACAGAGCTGGACACAATGTGGGAGATGGGGATGCCTGGGTCATCCTCAAATTTTGCACCAGCCACCACATCCCCCTCCTCAAATTTCCTTTCTCCCTAAACCTCTCAAGCTTCCTCAGGAGCTGGCAACCTCAGCTGCTGCAACCCTTTACTCCCACAGGAGTACCCCAAATTCTAACCGTACCTGGTTTCTTCCCTCAGATGATTCTATACGAGGCCCCAGCCCTCTGACAACTCCCAGCTATCTCCATTCTATATGACTGAACCCCAAACAGGTCCCTCAAATTGCGAGGACACCCCCAAATGTATCCACAAGATGCTTGTTCTACACCCTTAAGGCCCACCTCTTCCCTGCCAGCTGATACCCTCAAACCTGTTAGGCACTGGCAACCAATAACCTTTACCCTCATGCCAAGAGCCCCCAAAATTAAACAAAGCACCTGGAAGCCTGCTTCTTCCCCAGGTTCCTCTTTGGAAGCCTCACACACATATAGCCCACCTTCCCACATACACAACAAGACTCCCATGTGAGCCAGTCTGCTCCTTAAATAAGATGCCCTCAGACATCGCCAGGGAACCCCAAAGCCCACTAGGCCCCAAACCATAGAATACCCCAAATTTTCCATTTCTCTACAGGTGCAAAGGGATCACTCCAGGAGGCACCTGTGGCCAAATCCAGCATTTTCTGAAACGTGAACCCCAGAACTAAATTAAGACCCCCAAACATATTTTACTTCTGATACTCACTCCAACGCCTCTAGTCTCAGATAAGGCCTGCCTGACCCCTCCCCACAAATTCATACCTCCCTTCGGTTTATAGCCCCGTATCATGCTTACCTTGGTTGTCACTATACAGAGACAGTCCATGTTGGGGGGCCTGGCCGCGGCGGCGGGTAAGGGGCTCTGACTTCATTGGAGTTTCGTTCCTCCCCTCGGTGGGTTCTCACCCCTCCCCCCTCCGCACCCCACTTTTGCAGGGGGGGCCAGGATGGGGGGAGGGGTGAGAGGGGAAGGAGGGGGTTGGAAAAGGGAAGGGTAGGGGAGCGTGGGAGGGAGGGGAAGGGGGCCCTA